>JBAMJV010012849.1:0-118302 GCA_037951105.1 Echinarachnius parma
CAGGGGAACCAAGGATGAAGTGCAATGGAGGTCAGTCCCATTGGTAGCTGTATGTAAGGTGTATGATGATGGTGATCATGGTGGTGGTGGTGGTGGTGGTGGTGGCTACTGTGATGGTAGCGGGATTGCGGCGTTTTTTGTTTTTGCATTTGGTTGTTATGATGATGGTGACAATGACAATATATTTGTGTTGTACGCAAGGCACTTTAGTCCTCGGACTACAGTCTTGTTTATTTTATGTGTTCAATAAATTACCAACATATCTATCTATCTATCTATATATCTAAATGTTGATGATATTGGTGTTGATGGTGGTGTTTTGGGGGTCATGATGATGATGATGGTGGTAGTGGTGAGGTAGTTAGTGGTGATGATGATGATGAGGATGAGGAAGTCAGGAATGGAATCCATCCACCCACTGACTTCATTCGCCTTGAAGCGGACCTACCCGGCCAAGATTCAACCTCAGATGATATTGAGGGTTGTGGTGGTGGTGGTGATGATGATGAAGATGAGAATGCCTTTAAAAACAATGATGGTGGTGATGATATCAATTATACATCTACTCTTTTTATTTCGCATTCCAGGGTGTCTCAGGTACCGGCCATAGAGCTGGAGAAGTTCCTAGAAGAAGTCCGGGAAGGGATCCACCCGCTGACCGCATTCGCCATGAAGCGGGCCTACCTAGCCAAGATTCTACCATAGATGTGATGGTGGAGATGATAATGAAATATCAATACATTTACTCTTTTTGTTTTGCATTCCAGGGTGTCTCAGGTACCGGCAATAGAGCTGGAGAAGTTCCTAGAAGAAGTCCGGGAAGGGATCCACCCGCTGACCGCATTCGCCATGAAGCGGTCCTACCCGGTCAAGAATCGACCGCAGTCCCCCGAGACGCAGGAATCGGTGAAGAGCGCCACCCCCGAACCCATCGACATGGAGAGCAGGAAGATCACCATGATGCAGTGCGATGTCAGGCAAGCCAAGGAGGGCGAGGAGACAGCAAATCTACATGTGAGTTGTAATAATAATAATAATCGTCATCATAATCGCAATAATATTTCAATATAAATAACACTAATAATACTAGTGATGATAGTTATAATGGTGGTGATGGTGATGGTGGTGGTGATGATGGTGATGATGATTGTGGTGATGATGATGATGATGGTGGTGGTGGTGGCAATGGGGGTAATGATGATGGTGATGGTGGTGGTGGTGGTGGTTATGTTGATGTAAAGCAAAACCATCATATCTCATTGTTAAGTAACATCCATTTAGTTTGTATTCATTGTCAATATCTTTGTTATTCAATTACTTAGTTATGAACTACATTGTAATTGCTTTGTTTTACATTTTAATTTTTTTATCAGCTGGAGCTCCTATTGAGGCTAGATGACAGCATGAATAGACAGCTGAGCTGTGAGCTCACTGCGGGTAAGTCAATCATTATCAAAGTCTCCACAATAACTTCAATTTCTTCTTGCCAATATGGGCAAGTACAATAATGAATGTTCTCATTTGACTTGCCCGACTTGCCCAGACTTGCCCAGAAAGCAGAAAATGTACTTGCCCTGAACAAATTTAAGTGAAACAAAGGAAAAATTCAATGTGCTAGGTAAGCTCAGTCGGCTTGGAAAATTACTTGCTTTGTTTGTAAATGATGCAAAGATGTCAGAAATGAATCACTCGTAATGAATGGAAATGTTAGTTGCCCGATCGGCCAACCAAACTAAAACATTTATGACATTTTATTTGCCCGACATTAATTTGTACTTGCCCTGGGCAACCAGGCAAGTGCTGGTCTTTTTGTGACAAACGTGTTTACAGTCATCCTTCAAGTTCAAGTTCAATTTATTCAACCAAATCATTAAAAATCAAATACAAAGTTTATACATGAATGCTGTTGTACAATGTAAAATATAATGAATGGTTAGGGACACCTAGGAAGCAAAGCTTGTAATAGGGCCCTTTCACATATAAATACATATTAACAATTACATACACATTGACGGAAATAAATATTCATACATAAATAAAACTCCATCAACCTTGATTTTGATTAATTTGTAGATTTGCGGGTTTTCAGGTTTAAATGGGCCATTCTTGGTCACGTGTGTGACCCAAAACATGACAAATTTTGAAATGGGATGCTTATATTTCAGTAAGTATGAGACTATAATGATTTTTACTTCATATGTGACTTGAATATGTTGTAGTCTTTCAAACTTAACACAAAATATTTTATAAGGATTACGTAACTCAATGTCAGAGGTCAAATGGCATGGGTCACGTGTGTGACTTCGCACGGAGCGCTTTTTTCATAACTAAATTTCATTTGGAAAATTCTTTAAAATATGAATAGCTATAATGTTAATCTTATTACCAGAGAAGTACTATACATTTGTAAGTACAACAATAGCAATGAATGAGAATTATATCAAACCGTTGTTTTTTTATAGTACTTAATTATGTGGCAACGTCTGGTCACGTGTGTGACATTTTGGGGTGGTCACGTGTGTGACATGTACAATATGAATGGAAAAATGGGAATTTTATAATATCGGGTTTAGAAAAGAATGAAAGGTTGAATTTTTACAAAGTTGGTATCAACCCGTACAGGAAAGTGAGAAGAATGAGCTTGCTAATTATCCTTTTGATATCTTGATTATTTTCTGAATTATGATTATTAGAAAAATATTGAAATATGTAAATTTATGCAAATGAGTAAAAAAGTTTCATTTTAAACTTCAAATCATGTATTTCATGAAACTTTACACATGGATCATTCCAAAAATGGAACAAAACTACAGAAAAATAAAACTTCAATTTTTCCAAAAAAGTTTCACTTTTCAAAGAATGGCCCAAATGATTTAATGTCAGGGTTGTATCTTGTGATGATAAGTAATTCCACAATATGTCGCTAAAGATAACCCTTCTTAATGTGACAACGAATGATGAGTAGTGCGATCTTCATCTGACGATATCAAATCGTTCATGATTTGTTAGAACATTTTTATCTAAAAATCAATAATAAATAGTTCTGAGAACTTTCTAGACTACCTCATTGTTATTGAATACAATGTTTGTTTGTTTTTATTCACAGAAGAGAGCCCAAGGGTGCTAGCTGATGAACTGGTCACGTACGGATTCATCAGTGATGTAAGCCATGAGATTATTAAGATGATGATGATGAGGGTGGTGGTGGTTGTGGTGGTGTGATGACGATAATGATGGCAACAGCCGCAGTGATGATGATGGTAATGTTGATGATATTCCAATGTATTGAGTAATGCATACCCAGAGATGCCAACCGTTCTGTTTTTGCCGTATTTGTTACGTTTTTTCGAGCAAAATACGGCAGTACGTTTTCCCCTAATAAAATACGTTTTCTTGGGGGAAAAAAAAAAAGAAAAAAAAAAGCGATTATTTTTTATTTATTTTTTTAAAATTTTTTTTACTCCCTATAGAAACGATCGGAAAACGGCAACAAAATTTGCGTTGAACCCTGATAAACTATTACTCCAGATACATATTTTAAATATAACACAAATAAACCGTACAAACTCATACAAACGCTGGTGAGATCGACCGAACCAACTTTTATATTAACGCGTGCGTAAAGGGTATTTTTGCTGTGCGAATTGGCTTCGCAAAAAAAATATGTTTTTTTGCCTCTAAAGGTTGGCAGCTCTGAAAATACTTTTTTGGGGTTCAAAATACCGTTTTTTACCTCTCAGAATACTTTTTTTGGTTTGTGAAGGTTGGCATCTCTGCATACAGTATGTTATGTAATCTAATAGTATTCTGATGATTGAACAAAAAATCATTTAGCATATAAGAAATATGAGAAACATTTTACTCACTTCTTTCATCTCATTGAATATTTTCACTCCTATTCCCCATAGGATTTTCCATACAATAGTTTTGAATTAATTTGATAATTTGTTCTATTTATTTTCTCCCACAGGCTGACAAAGACAAGGTTGCTGGCTTGATTGAGGAGAAGGTCCATACTCTTACATCTCACGTACAGGGTATCATCGCCGTGGCAACATAACACAAACTCTCCGCCTTCTATCATCGGTTATCGATCAGCTCAATCTTCTTGGCTAACTATCGGTTTGAATTAATACAGCTCTTATCTCATTCCTTCCTTAAGGTCACATGAACAATCCAGTCATGTGATCAATTTGTTTAATAGGTCATGTGATAAGTTTAGTCATGTGATCAGTGCATAATGTCACATGATCAATGCAGTCATATGATCAATGTGCTTAATACATGTAGGTCATGTGGTAAATTAAGTCATGTGATCAGTGCATCATGTCACATGATCACATTACTCCAGTCATGTGATTAGTGTGTAATGTCACATGATCAATGCAGTCATATGATCAAGTCGTATTATCGCTATAAAGTTAATTGTAAATTGTGTCTTTGAACGTGGGGAGCACATCAGTCTTTTCAATCTAGTACTTTATTTGTGTGACATGCGATGCACCTGCATAACATGGATAAAATAAGTACTGTATAATATCTTTAGATTATTGCATATTCATGAGTTGCATATCATTTGTGAGAATAGATTTTCGCCTATGCGTGAGTATATCTCGATAACTGCATATTCATGAGTGTATCTAGATAATTGCATATTCATGAGTATATCTACATGTAGATAATTGTTTATTCATGAGTAGATATTTGCAACTCATGAGTGTATCTAGATAATTGCATATGTGTGAGTATATCTAGATAATTGCATATTCATGAGTTTATCTAGATCATTGCCTATTCATGAGTAGATATTTGCATATTCATGAGTGTATCTAGATAATTGCATATTCATGAGTATATCTAGACCATTGCATATTCATGAGTATATCAAGATCATTGCTTATTCATGAGTATGTCTAGCTTGGTGCTTGTACTATAGAGTGTTTCTAGATGATATGTAATATCGAGAACTCTGGGCCCCGTTTCATGACAGGGTCTTATCTAAAGACTGTCTTAATTGTCACACGACTATGATTGAATTAATGTATACATACTGTACATAATTTGTTACTATGACTGAATTACGTATACATAATGTACGTAACTCACGTGACAGTAAGGACGGTCTAAGACCCTTTCATGAAACGGGGCCCCGGTCATGTTGTGTGTCTGTGTCAACATGTTGTTCATGGATTGTATTGTGGAGTGTCTTAGCTTGATAGTGACAGTTGTTGTATCTTTGCTGACTAGTACAGTACCATACCTGAAAAATAGAGCTCACACATTTGACAAACATGTCCATGTTCATGTGTAACAGTGCTCAAAATGGATTCCCCCCCCCTTTTTTTTCAATTGGCCTAATTTGGCAAGTGAAATTAGAACTGTTTAAAATTTTGGCAGCCAGAAACGAGTATTCGCTGGCCCGAAACAAAGAAATATGTATAAATTAAATTTATTATACTTTATTAATTTGTATTTGGTTGCCCAATCGTGCAAGGAAACTTTGGTATTACTGAAATTTTAGTAGCTGGACACAATTTGGATAATATTGATGATCGAAATATTCAAAATCGGATACTTTGACTACATGTACACTCGCAAAGCATTCCCGACCATTTTCTAATTCAATATCTCTATAATAAGGGGGGGAAAAAAAATCAAAACCCATTTCATTCTTCTGTTCCATAAGCCAGACAATAATGTACAAGAGAAGTGTTAAAGTTACTTGGAGCTTGTACCTTGTTGTTTGTCCTATGGCTACAGAAGAATGAAATGGGTCTTGATTTTTCTAGCGTCTTCCTAATTATGGAGATATCGAAGATTGAATTTGAAAGAGTTTATACACGCTTCTTCACGCGAATGATCGGGGTAAAATCAGACATGAATTTTCTCTGTTTTCACTAGATAAACATTTATTTTTTTCTATCAAAATTTCACACATCATTCTCAAGAATCTTACAATGAAATTGGAATATGATTAAAGTCTAGAATATTACTGTTGGGGAAAAAATATGAAATTAACGGATCACTTTAAGGTTGACTGGGAAGAGGAACAAATTAATTGTGCGAGCCAGACATGATGTCTCGTGAGGCGCGTCTGTCTGGAAGTTTGTCCCAAAAACGGAAGTGATTAATTCTTCTACCAGACAATATGTCAAAAAGTAAATTTTAGCATGTGTGAACTTTTGTTAGAAGTTTGGAGGTGAAAATACTAATTTTAGAAGAAAAAAAAGGGGAAAATAACCACATATTGAGTTGTGGCTTTGTCAGTGAATTGGACTTTATGTTATACTTGTACGAGTAAACAAAATACACTGGGGCTAAAGCTGCGTTCCCATTAGAGCGAATTTCCGCGGCGAATTTTTTTTTTCGCTGCGAATTCTTGAAAAAATCGCTCTGAGGAGTGATTTAAAAAATTCGCTTGCGAATATTCGCCATGTAATATGAATAATATATATGAATATATGATTAACACTGATTTGGTCCGTGCTAATGTTCGCGGCGGAAATTCGCTCTAGTGGAAATGCAGCTTAAGGGTGAATTCGCCTCTGAAATGCCCAAAAGAGCCCCTGAAAATTGTAAAAGAGCCACCTTAAATTTGCTTCAATTCAAAACAATTTTTGCTTCAATTCAAAACAAATTTGCTTCAATTCAAAACAAATTTTACAGTGTTATTTTCATGCAGGCAAGCTTGAAAGGTAGCCCTCTAAAAACAGTTCCCCCCCCCCCCCCTCCCCCTCCTGATGTGTACATGTAAACATAGTGATAGGTTTGAGAACTTCATTTGCTTCATTTTTAATGTTTCATCTTAACTGGCTCAAATTCTTTTGTAGTGAAACATATTACAGCATTTTTTGCATTGGCATAACATATAGCTTTGCTCAAAATTAGCACAGACCCACTGGCCCAGGGCCACTAAAAAAAAATTAGCTTTGGGCCACCGAATTTCATTGATGCTTGTTTCCACTAGCCTGAGTGGGCGACAAAATTACTAGAATATTTAATGTTTTTCTTTGTTTGGAGCCATCAGATTCAGTTTTCGTGCCACTAGAATTTGGATTGTTCTTGTTTTTACTTGCCTAGCTTGGTCAAAAGACAAAAATAAATTTCTAGCATTGCGTGAAGTTGCCAAGCAGTTGAAAGTAATCTTGAAATGATATTCCAAAGTGTTTCCCCCTATTTCAAGGTTTTCCGTTGAAGATGCACCGCAATCTTGAAATAGATTGGAAGATAATGATATTATACATGTATATTAAAAACTAGGTTTCGTAGTGCTTATTCACATTTTGAAATGTGATAATCGGGTTATGATATCAAATTTAGTTTCTATTTTTAAGTTGTCCAACTTTGTTACATGAACATAATGTAGCACGTATCATGGGTACCTCATGGGATGACTGGTACATTGTAGCATATTTTGAAATAGTTTGTGTTTTAATGTGTAGTACCATTTCAATACAGTGCAATTTTACGCTCTCTTTTTTGTTTTGTTTTTTATATTTTTGAATATTAAAATTCTTGCTTGAATAAAAACAGTACAGTATGTTTAATGGTTTACTACTGTAATACAAGTTTGATGTTTGATTTTTTCTGAAGTATTGGATTATAAGAAATGAACAATGCAGCAATTTCACTTATTATTGTTTTTTTTTAATACATGTATTTCACCCTCAGGCTAACCATTTTTGTTTTTGTCTTTAATATTATAGTTTTTGTTTTACCTCACTTTGTTTCTTAATGATATTTTATCAAACCATGGCTGTGTAATGAATATTTGAATTTGTCTTTTATGCTACATAGAGCAACCCAATGCAAATGTAATGATATTTCAAATCATACTCAATTGTGCGGTGTGCTGCAGTAACCTGTTCCCTTTGATATTCTGAAATTCCCATAGACTTTGACCATAGCCCACTAGGTACCCAAATACAAGGGGTTGATACAAAACCTCAATTATTGTACAAACATACATAACATACATGTACAGTATATGTACATGTACATGTAGGTACATGTAGGTAGGCTACATGTTTGTAGGTTGGTTAATAAACTTCAATCAGTAATTCTTGATTAATTAAAAGTTTTGGCAAATTTACTTAAAATAATCACATTATATACCAAACAATAATACATTCTGGGACCCGTTGCAGAAAGAGATGCAATCGATTCTAATGTTGCAATTAATTGCAAGTCAGATCATGTGACTAAATGACCAAATCTGATTGGTTCAAATGGGCATATTTGTTTGACTTGCAATTAATTGCAACTTCACAATCGATTGTAACTCTTTCTACAATTGGACCCAGATGTGATTAAGAATTTAATGAGTTTATTTGAATGTTTTTTCAGCCTCATGGCACAATCTCACTCACTTGTTCAGTATTGTGGCCTGTAGGATTTTAGAAATTTGATTAATTTTAATTACGGTACTGTTTCCTGTACAGGTACATTCCATTGCAAGCTAAGTGAATTAATTATTATCCCTAAAGGCATCTTACTCTTTTCCATTCGAAGAATTAAAGAGGTTTGTAGGGTTATTTGTGTCATAAATTGTTCTACATGTATATTATACATGAATTGAATATTTAAATTTTGTTGTCTTTTTAACATAATAGTGTTACATGTAATGTAAGTTAGGACTTAAAGGGGACCACCGGGCAAATAACAACACATTACTACATGTTTTGGTACTGTTTTGTGATATCAAATAGATACCTAACATTTTTCAAAGGGTTGAGTAATTCATAAACAAAGCAATTAATTTCCACCACTTACGGAACCACTACTATTTCCTGGTTCCTGGTTTGCGAGTGCGCCAATTCTACTCACGCGTACGTTTGTAGGCAATATAATTCCGAGCGATTCGCTTGCTGCACCCGCGGTAGTCTACACAATTCAGACCGCATGAACGCATGGTTGAGAATGGTGATGCGTTTTCCAATTATATATTTTTTTCTGAAAACATATTTTTGTGAACTTGTTGATGGAATGGTATACTAAAGATGGTACCTTTCTATAATAAGAATATTATTTTTGGGTGGTGGTACCCTTTAACTTCCACATACATGTACATGTATGTAATATGATAAGCACTTTCTCATTAGGATATACAAATTATAATAAGTACAGTAATTGGTAAAATGATTTGTGTACATGTACATGAATGATATGTAAAGCATATGTTGAGGTATGCAATGAGAACATACACATTGGAGTATATTATGTACATACCAAACGTTATTATGTAGCACTATTTAATATGTTTATTTAACCACTTCTAGTATAAACTATATACATTGCGATTGATGAAATTCTCAAATTAATGTAATTACTACTACCTATATTATGTTTTTCTTGTACATATGTTTATACTACATTACATTGTATTACGTAAGCACTGTTTGAAAAATATATTATTTGTAATTTGAACATGTCGTACCAAAGCATAACATTTAAGTACATAAAAGCGTTGTCACCTATCACCGAATAGCGTAAACGGATGCCCGACGGATAGTAAATTTGTGAAATCAAATTACCCGGTGGTGAAAGTTGTCTCCATTGCTGCATGCATGCACAAAACTTTCCACCATGGACATCGCCGGTCGAGGAACGCATTCGCCAAATACGAAACGGGCAAGAAATGCATATATGATCGGAGAGAAACGTATTGAAAATGTTGCTCTCTGTCGGGCGTCCGCTAACGCTATCCGGTGAGATGTGACAAGGGCTTTCAGAGGAAAAGAATGTGACGTGATCAAACATTTCTTCAAGTGCCCTCTGGTTTGATAGTGTGTCATGTATATATCAAATATGAAGTGCATTTAAATTGCTAGGGAGTAGTTACTCATATTATGTACGAGTAGTTCTATGAAGCTCGCATTATACTCGCGGCGAAGTGCATTTAAATTACTAGGGAGTAGTTGTTCTTACACATACATTATTGTACAAGTACATACATTTCTATGTAGCTCGCATTATTACAGTGAAGAATGTTTAGATTGCTACGGACTAGTTACTCATACACATGCATAATGTGTAAGTGGTGTTCTATGTATGTAGCTCACATGATACTCGCAGTGAAGTGCGTTTAAATCGGTAGGGACTAGTAACTCGCATTATTCACGGCACGTACAATGTACATGTATATCCAGTGTACTTCTGTACTAAGGTTGTTGATACTAGTTGTAGAGCAATATGCCATTTATAAAGCCAGTCTCACTATTCAATCACTAATTTGGAGGATTGTTGTTTACGAATTGCAGGATATCACGGCTAAGCCCAGGTATCCTCATAATATCGCAACAAAAATGTTTTATCGCAGACAATTGGAGTGATTCAATCCCTCTCGTGAGACTGGTTTAAAGCCAAATAATAGTATTGGGTAACGCCCCACACAACGGAAATGAAAAATATGCTTTTATTGATAGAATATCATAACTGATATGTTAGATTTTGACAAAAACTGCTAAAAAGGATTATTTAAGCAAAATTGTTAGAAATATAAAAATCTATGCACAAATTAAAATAAATTGCATGTTCGCTGCATGCAAAACCCATGGCAAATGCTGCCACGTCCGCTCTGCATGGAACTAGCATATAGTCTGGCCGGCCTAGATTTGCTGCACGAGTGGTAAATTTTGGCCCCTTTTTCTACTACATACATGTCAATAATATTGATCAATTAGTTAGGCCTCTATAGATACTTTTGGTAACTTTCCCAATACTGTTATTTGGCTTTAAACAAACTGACTGTAGTACTTCGAAGATCTGTACAGTCATGTGGTACTACGTATGGAAGATAATTATTGTGGGTGTTACATGTTTACAAGTTTAAATTGTACATTGAGTAGAAATAACTATGTCAACTGCCTGTAGTATTCTTCAAGATAGAATGACACAGGGCTAGCTTGAAGAAGAAAAGAAATCAGAGAAGTTGAGTCCATCGGCCCAGGGGGATGTTTCACAAAAATCCTAAGTTGAACTTAAATAGTATGGAAAGCCATTAGTTTCTTTGAAACA
The DNA here is from genome assembly GCA_037951105.1 of Echinarachnius parma. Taxonomy (NCBI): domain Eukaryota; kingdom Metazoa; phylum Echinodermata; class Echinoidea; order Clypeasteroida; family Echinarachniidae; genus Echinarachnius; species Echinarachnius parma. The sequence goes on from JBAMJV010012849.1 coordinate 11,017, forward strand.
TTGTTGTAAAAGTCCTTTTTCAAAGGCATAAAATGTTGACTCAAATCTTTAATATTTTGTATTAATCAAGCATATTTCGTGTTCTTGAGGCAACATTTATGAAAAGTCTAAAATTCTTGCTTTGTTGCTTTTGAATATATTGTATTCCAAGGCCTACAAATGGCTTCCCATAACAGTTAGGTCCAACTTAAGAGTTAAGTTCAACCTTAGAATCTTTGTGACACACCCCCCAGGCATGGCATGATTCAAGAAGGTGCTCGATGCAAACGTGTAGTGCATCTAAAAAGTTATCGTCAAGTTGTCAACAATTGTCTCCATATATATACTATACCTGTATGCTGCACTGTCTCTTTAAGACTTGTACATTACTCATCTCCCGTCTGTGTGCATTTGTGACCGGCTATAGCAAAACCCTGCACTTGTCTGTAATTCATGATTGTAAAATTGAAACGATCATATCCTCGCCAATTATTGACCAATTAGTTAGAACAAAGCATCAAATGTGATGAGGCCTTGTAATGGTATGAAAATCTACATTTTGATTTTTACAGACAAGTGCCGGGTTTTGCTATAGCCGGTCACATATATCAGTAGTTGCATTGTACTACTGAGCTTCTTATGTTTTTGTTTTTGTTTAATGTATTGTCAAATGAATCCTGGTACAGTTGACTCTACCGTAAATACAATTTATGGCTCTGGATAACATGTTTCTGCAAATGTGCAATTTTTTCTCTCTAGCATTTTGGCAACATTTCTCTGGTCTTGCATGGCAATTAAAAGAAATAAAGCAATTCAAATAATCTGTTAAGATAGAAGTAACATTTTAACATTTTAAACATTTGATCACAATGCAAATGTTGTGGCTGTCATGTACATCCTTCGTCTTTGTTGTGACCTAACTTGAACTTGCTGACATAGCGATCAATTATCGTTAGATTGCCAATGATTTGACATGTATGATGCAACTTAACCTATAAACCAGGCGCTGTGTAAATCACTGCGCGACTAGATTTAACCCAATGCGAATGCACAGTACAGATACATTTGGTGTTTTTGGTGTCACCCTTTGTGGTTAGAGTCGATTGTGATTCCTTCCAAAACCAGCTCAAGTTCAATTGATGTACACAAGCAATTCAAATGATCTGGTAATTATTGGTGTTATTGGTGTTAAAGGGATCTAGTAACTTTGTTGACATGTGCAAAAACTGACCAAGGGTTAACTTTAAATAAAATGTGTATTTCTGTGATCTGATATTATACATATGATGACACACGCGGTACCCCGGGGTACCGTTGTACCCCGGGGTACCGCGTTGTGTAGCGCCATCTTGTGTCCAACCGTACCGCAGCTATTGCGTTGTGCATGCAGTGCAGCGCGCGATTGTATGCACGCTATACCCACAGTACAGCCCTAAAAATTAAATAAATAATTAAACAAAATGGCGGATTTTCGTCTGGTACCCCAGGGTACCGTTTATGTCATCATATGTATGTCCACTGAGTGATGTGTGAAAATTTCATGACAAATGATTGTCATATGAGCAAATAATGAGTGAAAATGCAAAGTGATATTCATTAACTTATTGCATTGACTTTGTTCACAGTTTTAATTCTCCCGTGGAGTGGATAATTATAAATCCAAAGCACTTCAATCATACATATCTTTATAACAAAAGAGAAATTTGGAAAACCAAAAGCCGTTCCATGCTTCTATTGGTAATCACACACTGAATGTTGTTCCAGTTGGAGCAGTTTCAATTATACAATCAAGATGAAAACAATGAGGTATGTGAGAACCGCTAGAGTTCTGAAGTCGATGTTGTGGATTTTGACGAAGTTACTAGATCCCTTTAAGTTCTGTGATGTCTTCCTTTATATACAAGTTGATGCATGAACGACATTATATTAATGTCTGTTCCTACAACTTCGCACAAAATGGAGATCGTGACGTGGTTGGGGCTTGGGTACAGAAAATTGTGCCTTTTTCGTTTTATCACAAGTTGCTTTAATTTTTTATTTTAAAATGTGTACATTTTGTTTTGATTATGTTATGTAGTCACATATACGCACTTATTTTTCATTTATACACCGTAAGTAAATGTAATGTACAGTGTAAAACGGTGTAAATGTAACATCATTATTATATCTTTGTAGCTAGCAGTGGGTGAATTTCTTTAAATCATTGAGTACCAGTGTCAAATATTTGCACCACATAATACACACAAATGCCATAGAGCTGTAAAATCCCTGGCACTCGTTAATGGTAAATTATGGGACATTGTTTCATACCTGTTCTTTTGTAATTAGCTGTGTTCATCTTCATTTGAGTTGCCATAGTTACAAATATATACCCTAAATATTGATGTAACCAACCAATACAAGACAGTTATTTCTGTAAAAGATGAACACCACTAAAAGAAGTCTTTAATTCTGCGCCCATGGCTGCAAGAATGTACTTTTACTCATTTGCAACCATTTATTTAAGTTGCCGTCATTACAAACCTTACACACATCAATATAACCAACCAATACAAGACAGTTGTAAAACACCACCAAGTCTTAAGAAAAAAGTCTTAATTCTGCGCCTATGGCTGCATGTACATGTACGTATTTTTTTCATTTGCATCTGTGTCTTCCTCAAGTGTAGTAATATAATTCTGCCCATTTTGGCGTAAGTTTTAATTTGTCAGTGCTCATGTATTAAATTACAAAATGTTCCTGCATACAATTAATGTGTTCATTATTTTGTGAAAAGGGCATGTAGTTATGAGTTTGTGGTTCAGAAGAACCAGTTATGTCCTTTGATATAAAGCATACAAAATCAAATAAGATGTTACGGAGCAATTTTTGGTAACCCTTGAAGATAAATGCATTTTATGGAAGTTACAAGAAGAAAATCTTGAATGTAGCAAATGGTTTAAAGGGGTAGTTTAGTTTTGGTAGAGAGGGCGCTGCACATCACAATTTTTTTGTGAGGTAATGAAAAACTGAGTGTCGAATTTGAGAGAACATGCAATTTTAATGGCAGAATAAACTTTATTTGGTCAAAATCGACTCAGAAACGGCTGAAATATCAATAAATATCTCTGATCTTATAATTATTTGGGGCCCAAATAATTAGATGATTTTTAGAAAAAAATAAAAAAATGCTTGCACTTTTTCAAAAATGTCCAAAAGCGTTTTAAAAATAGTTGTTGATGATCTCGCTATCTACTCATTATATCAATAAAACATCACATGCATAATTTTGTATGAAAAATGGTTGAAACCAATGCCTTTTTTAAAAGCGCCCTCTTGTGTTTTAATGGCTCTTTTTTAATGATAACAGGCTTTTTACTTAGTCATTTGTAATTTTGTATACCTTTCAAGCATGGTGAAGTTATAACTATTAGTTTATAATGTTACTGTGCAGGTTTTGGTTCAGCCTTACCAAAACTAAACTACCCCTTTAATTTGCAAGTTCACTGAACAAATTGAATTGTAAAATCAAGTTTGTTTGCCTGTGCACTCGGTGGTATCTGGCTTTGCCTATAACTGCACTTGCAATGTGCTGTAACTTGAGCTCTTGTAATAATGAGGTAATTTCAATATATAATTGTTTTTAAGCCCAGATAGGCTGATACAAGATATCTGATATAACGTGCTCTAACTTGCACAGTGAAACCACTTTATAACGAGCTGTGTTATACCGTGGTTATTTCATTGGTCCAGGTGCAATGTATTTCATTGTTTTTAAGCCCCGATACAACAAGATATTTGATATAAAGAGGTAAGTTCAGTGGACCCAAGGTGCCCGTTATATTGAGATTGCACTGTAATTGTATATTGAATTGCTCTTCATCATTTACATACATGTACATGTGTTATAACAAGTAGTGGAATGTATTAATTACGTAAGAATGCTTCAATGAGTATGATTATATTATGATTTATTGTATATTGACATGCTACAACTGATTTTGACCAGAATTCTCATTAGCAGCTCTAATTTAACCGTAAGCTTATTTTTAACCCGTGGGTTAAATTTCCCACTTACATTTTAACAAGGTTAAAATTAAAGCTGCTAATTTGAATTGTTGGGCCATTATATTAATATTTGTGCACATTTAATGTATGTTTAACACTTCTGACTATTGACATATAACATGCAAATAAAGTACTTGAAAAAAAAAAGTTTTTTTTTTTTAAAAGACGTTTTTCTTTTGTGTACAATGTTGCATTTATTGGCAAATATTTACACAAATAAGTATGCATACAATATGAAAGTAAAATACATGTATTCAAATGAAGTTGATTCTAACTTTACAACATTAATACAACATAATTGCAACTTAGAGAAGCAATCATATGTGACCTGCTATATAGCAAAACCCTGCACTTGTCAGTAAAAATCAAAATGTAGATTTTCATACCTTTACACACATTATGTGCACTTAAAATGCCAATTTCTTCAAACGTAAGTGCAGGGTTTTGCTATAGCTGGTCACATATGGTAAAAAGGCACAATTTATTAAGAAGTACAGTAACCTTAAAATGAAAGCAGTATTAAAGGGTGACTAAATTAAAAATAAAAAACGCTTTGGTTGATCTATGATAATGAATACATCACATATCTATTGACTATTTGATGTACATTTTTGTCATATTTTTAATATTAATTTTTCTATTTATTTTTTCACCCCTGAAAAACCCTGCCAGAAGCTATTGTCTTGACTTCTCTGACCTCACAATACCATTCCATCAGTCAGCTAAATGAACAAAAGACATTGGTATGTCAACTGACCACCAGTTTTAAGCTGTTTACAATAGTATTGTAAGCTTTATACAATGCCCACTCACCATGAAAAGAAGGTTTCAATGAAATACAGTACTCAGTGGGTGAGAACATATCTTTTGTAAATGTTTATCCAGCTGATCGGTGGTTGAATGGTATTGTGATGTCAGAGAAGTCAATTGTGTAGGTTTTTTTTAGGGGTGGATCTTAGCAGGTAGAATAAAAATAATAGAAAAAATAATAGAAAAAATATGACAGAAATGTACATGAAATAGTCAACAGATATGTGATTTATTCATTATCATAGATCAACCAAAGCGTTTTTATTTTTTAATTTAGTCACCCTTTAAGGAAGCACAATATGAGAAAGAAACGAGGCAAAATTATTATTCTGCAAGAACTAACCTTTGGTTATAGCATCAAACATAAGATGTAATGTAATGTAATACACACCCCACAAGTTACGGAGGGTATTGCCTAAACTTTTGGCCGAGTGGGCATCTAAATCTACATATTCAAAATATGATGGTTGAAGAAATAATTAATAGAAAGGAAATTACAGAAGTTTGGTATTGCCCAATGTTTTAGGGGAGTGGGCTTTTTTAATCTACATATCGTTCAACCTTTTAGAATAATGTATCTCAACAAAATCTTCCATGACTGGCATCCCGAATGATGAAGAAATAATTTCAATTTAATACCTTCTTCAGTTTCATCTTGGAAATATTCTACTTACCCATGTATAAGTGTTCCGTGTTTTGTTTTCTGGTAAGCTCAATAAATCTTACGGATTGATCGGGGAAGGGGCTCATAATTTCCTTAATGTGCTTCAGAGACTTCAGTAAATTGAAGTATATTTCATAGACCAAAACTCTCTGAAAAAGAAGCATGTTTTTACTTATCCTCAGCACATTTTGACCATCTAAAAATCAAGAATTATACATGTACTATCAAATTTTTTTTTTTTCATGGAGAACCCCAAAGTTAGGGATGCAGTTAATACATCGGAGCGGGTAATACACCGGCAAATACGGTAGTATATATTGTTCAAGAATGTAATGGGTACAACAAATTAGAGAAGACTTTTACCCACCTTCAATTTACTTTTGATTATGTCCTCTACACATTAAAACAAAATTTCATGGCACAGATTTCTGACATTTCCCCTCTGAGAAAGGGAAGAGCATCAACCCATCAAGGACGGAGTCCCACATATTTGTGGGTTGGTAGTCCTACACTTCAGCAAGAAGATAACAAGTTATATAATGTGTACAATGAGAAAGAGCATAAATTTCTCTATTTTTAGAGCCCTTTTTTGTTACTCTACCTGCTTTAGTTATTTTTAAATTATTTTTGTTATCGCGTAGATCGCTATAATTTAGAAAAATCCTTAAATTGGTAACACGTGATATTTTTAATACAGATTTTGGTGTTCAAATTGGCAACTTTGCGGCAAAGTCATTTCATATTTGTCTTAAACTGTCATTACTAAATATTTTCCACCTATTTTTATGTCATTAAAAGGTCGAATAGGAGTTGCCAATTTGTAGAGGAAAACAATGATCAATTTTGCCTCAAAATAGCTCTCGTCCTTGATGGGTTAAGAGTCACTCGTAGTGTACAGGGCAATCCCATTCATCAGGTTCAGCATGGAGGCTGCCATTTTATTTTTAGAAACCCAGATTTTGAATTGTTTGCACTTAAATGTGAACTCAATTGAGAGCAAATAAGCTCAGCCTCTTTTGTTTGTGCATAAACCCTGCAAAAAAAACACAACATACTCTTAGCATATCTTTCAGCTGTATGATCTAACATTGCATACAAGTTAGGGTTAGCAGCTATTGATTAAATCAATTTGATTTATTTCAACGCAGTAAAGACACAAACAGTCACATGGTTTGCACTGCAGTTGTGTAAAAGCATAAAAACAATGGTAACAAAACCATGCAATGTACAGGATTTACAACGTTAAAAAAAATAATCATAAAATGTACAATAGTCAAGTAAAATCGTTCTAATAATGTACAAGCTAAGGAACAAATCAATTTTTGTTTTAATTAACATTGTATCTCAGTCAAAATCAGGTAGGAAGATATTGCCCCACAAACACAGGCAGATCTATCTTCTTCACACAACTTTGTTTATTTCTTTACTGATTTCAGTATTAAAATTGTACATAAATATCCCCTTGACACGGTGGACCCATCCGGTACAGCAGTGCAAAAAAAATACAATGTGGTTCGAGTGGCAATGGGTGATTTCAAGTACAGTGTTAGAGGCTGGTGTTAGTGTTATCTCAACATGAACACCGGCCAAATCAGGTGTATGAATGTATTTCTGTCGGCGTCAAGCTATCGATATGCTGGTGTTAGGCTATTGATACTAATATCAGTTATCGTCTTCAATCTTTACGCTGGTGTAAGAGCTCAGATTAACAGCTTTTCTGACCCCCTAAGACTAACACGAACACCAACACCAACACCAACACCAAACTTGAAATCACCCAATGTGGCAATGTGGCAAAATAAGAGCCCCTCCCCCCCAGCAAAAAAAAATTAAACTACTGAGCCCCCTTGTGCCTACGCCACTGCTGATAAGTATGCTAGTCATAATAAATAATAAATAGGCAATACAAATAATCACTTTTTCTGCACCAGAAAGATTAACTTCATCACAAAACACTTGTGTATTATTTTCTTGATGCATTTTGCTCAAATGTTCACCATCCCTTTTTTAAAATGAAATATCAGTATCTATTTTAGTTTATACTGAGCTAACATGACCTCCTGCCAAAGAATTCTGGTCAAAATGAACTCCAAAGAGACTATGGCAATTCCAGTCCAGAGAGGTTTCCTTTATCACATAACATTTTGTATTTCTTGATGCATTTTGCTCAAATGTTCATCAATTTTTATTCCAACAATGAAATTTCAGCATCTATTTTTAGTTTAAACTGATCCAGCAATGACCTCTTGCCGAAGAATTCCTGTCAAAATGAACTCCAAAGAGACTATGGCAATTCCCACTCCCACCAGCCCAGAGAAATTTACCATCATAACAAAAAACCTTGGATTTCTTGATGCATTTTGCTCAAATGTTTATCAACACTTGTTTTAAAATGAAATTTCAGTATCTATTTGAGTTTATACTGAGCCAACATGACCTCCTGCCGCAGAATTCCAGCCAAAATGAACACGGAAGAGACGATGAGAATTCCCACTTTTGCCACACCAGTCTAGAGAGATTTACTTTCATCATAAAAAACTGTTTAATTCTTGATGAACTTTGCTCAAATGTTCTCCAAGTCTTGTTTAAAAATGAAATGTTAGCATCTATTTCAGTTTATACTGAGCCAACATTATTTCCTGCCGAAGAATTCCGGTCAAAATGAACTCCGAAGAGACGATGGGAATCCCTGCTTTTGCCCCAACAGCCCAGACAGATGTCCCTTCATATTACACTTAATATTTCTTGATGAACTTTGCTCAAATGCTCACCACTGAACTCTGGTTTAAAAAATGAAATATCAGTAATTATTTAAGTTTATACTGCGCCAACATAATTTCCTGTTGAAGAATTCCTGTCAAAATGAACTCCGAAGAGACGATGGGAACTCCTGCCTTTGCCGCACCAGCCCAGAGAGATTTACTTTCATCATAAAAAACTGTTTAATTCTTGATGCATTTGCTCTCATGTTCATCAACTCTTGTTTAAAATGAAATATCAGTAATTATTTGAGTTTATACTGAGCCAACATGACCTCCTGTCGAAGAATTCCGGTCAAAATGAACTCGGAAGAGACGATGGGAACTCCAGCTTTTGCCGCACTAGCCCCCTTATCACATCAAACTCTAAATTTCTTGAAGAATTTTGCTCAAATGCTCACCACTGAACTCTGGTTTTAAAAATGAAATATCAGTATCTATTTGAGTTTATACTGAGCCAACATGACGTCCTGCCGAAGAATTCCGGTCAAAATGAACACGGAAGAGACGATGAGAATTCCCACTTTTGCCACACCAGTCTAGAGAGATTTACTTTCATCATAAAAAAATGTTTAATTCTTGATGCATTTGCTCTCATGTTCATCAACTCTTGTTTAAAAAATTAAATATCAGCATCTATTTAAGTTTATACTGAGCCAACATGACCTCCTGCCGAAGAATTCCGGTCAAAATGAACTCGGAAGAGACGATGGGAACTCCCGCTTTTGCCGCACCAGCCCACAGAGATTTGTCCCCATCACAAGACACTACAATGGTCTGTTGGCCGTTGGCCTTTGATGGAAGTTTGTTGGCATACTGAAAGAGGGAGAATGATTTGAAAAAAGCATAATGAAAATAACTTTATATTGTTAAATCGATGGAAGTCTGTTCGCAAATGGAAGAATGAAAATTATAACAATAAAAAATTATGATAATTAAGTTTATCATAAAATCACAAGACACTACAACGGTCTGTTGGCCGTTGGCCTTCGATGGAAGTTTGTTGGCATACTGAAAGAGGGAAATAATAAGAACAGAGCATAATGAAAATTAACCTTATTGTAAAATCGATGGAAGTCTGTTCGCAAATGGAAGAATGAAAATTATTGGAATAGAGAATTATGATAATTAAGTTTATCATAAAATCACAAGACGCCACAACGGTCTGTTGGCCGTTGGCCTTCGATGGAAGTTTGTTGGCATACTGAAAGAGGGAAATCATAAGAATAGAGCATAATAAATTAACTTTATTGTAAAATCGATGGAAGAATGAAAATTATAACAATAAAGAATTGTGATAATTAAGTTTATCATAAAATCACAAGACACCACAATGGTCTGTTGGCCGTTGGCCTTCGATGGAAGTTTGTTGGCATACTGAAAAAGGGAAATGATAAGAATAGAGCATAATAACTTAACTTTATTGTAAAATCGATGGAAGAACATAACAATTATATGAATAAAGCATTATGATAATTAACTTTATCAAAAAATCACTGTAAGCTTGTTTGCATGTACTTAAAAAAAGAACATGATTAGAATGAATTTACTTCATAAAATCTGTCATTCAAAATACTGCAATTAGCATAGATCAAATCAGTAAGGAGACCTCAGCCTTGTGGAGGGATGTACTCAGAGAAAAGCCTCAAAATAGTCAACAATCATAGGGGTTGGTTCCCTATAATATTCTTCCTGCCCCCCAGCGCAGCGTATGATGTCCTTCATTTGCGAAGGGTCCGGTTTAACACCAGCAGTATGGAGTATGAGATAGCCCTTACACAGCCAGACTTCTGAAGCAATGCATTCAGAGAAAAGCCTCAAAATAATGAACAATCATGGCCACTGTGACGTGAAACCACCAGGACCTTTTAATACCTGTCCCCCTGGATAGCGGATGATGTCCTTCATTTGCGTAGGCTCTGATTTGAAACCCCAGAGTAATGTGAATGTGATATCCCTTGAACAGTCTGCCCTCTCCAGCCTTCTGAAGCAACACCCTCAGAGAAAAGCCTCAAAATAGTCAACAATCATGCATACACAAGACTAAGTCATGGCCAATGTGACCTGAAACAACTTGGCTCTTACCTGTCCCCCTGCACAGCGGATGATATCCTTCATTTGCGAAGGCTCTGGTTTGACGCCAGCAGTCACATGGATGTGATATCCCTTGAACAGTCGACCCTCCCCAGCTCTCTGAAGCGACGCACTCAAAGAAAAGCCATGCTGTTTTTCTGCAGCCTTGTCATGCAACTGGTATGGAGCTGGATCTGAAAAAGAGTGCAACAAATTGAAGTGTTAACCACACTATTTTTTATTAAAGTGATCCTTCAACTGCATAAGATTGTTCCAAAAGTGATATTTGAGATTTCAATCATATACCAATATCATTATAGTAATAATAATAATATCCACTATTTATATAGCGCCTATCACGATTGATAATCATCTCTAAGCGCTTTACAATTTCATTATTACCCCGGTCATAGGATACAATGCAAACCAGCACACATTGTGTGCACCATCTCCACTCCCTGGGGAGTATTCCTTCCAAGCGCTCAGTGGGCTCAAGAAGATTGTTCACATAAAGGCTTTCACCTCCTACCGGTCCCCATTTATACACCCGGGTAGAGAGCAGCAATAGTGGATAAATTGTCTTGCTGAAGGACAAACGCCGTGGGCAGGGTTCGAACTCGGGATCTCATGATCGGAAAGCGCGCGCTCTACCAATCTTGCCACACCACATCCACATAAGATTATAAGATTCATCTGAATGATCACCCACTGCCCCTGGTTTTTGTTTACAATAAAGAAAAAGTTCCCGGAACACTTTTCATATACATGTATCTTTATAATTAGGGAAATATTTGAAGAAACAAAGCGTATTTGATTCTACTGTTACCATGAGCCAAACAAGAGAAATGTGAAAGATCCAAGTGATTTTGGTTGATTTGAAAATGTAAATGGATCACTTTAATAATGTCAAAAAATGTAAAACATTACAGCCTCTTATTCAAGTGATATCCCTGACCAGCCCAGTGAGAAGAAGCCATACAATTGCTCTGCTCCAATGTCTTGAAATGTAACTGAATATAGCAAAACCCTGCACTTGTCGAAGATCAAAATTAGATTTTAAAGCCATGAGAAAGGTTTCATCGCAAGCTTTCATTTGATGCGTACTTCTACAAAATCAGACAATAATTGGCAAAGATACGATTGTTTCAATTTCACATACATGTAAGCCTTTGAAGCACATTATGTGAATATAAAATGTCAATTTATTCAAAACATGAATTACTGACGAGTTCAGGGTTTTGCTATATCCAGTCACAATTAGTAATTAACATTTTTTAGTTGCTACCTACCAACAAATACTTTGGATGACTTTGATTTCTGCAGCCAGTCGGGAGTAACAATAATTGTTCCCTGGGCGACGCAGCAGAGGAACTTGACCGTCCGTCGCACTTTGTCCGTTATGAGGTGAGAGCAGTCCGTCACGGAATCCACTAGCTCTCCTCCGAGACTTGTCACAGTCTAGGAAAGAAAATTCAAACATATAGGCAGGGCTTGACAACATTTATTTTGGGCAAGTGAAATTTCATTCATGGTCAAGTTAAGTTGCCTGACCGGTAACAAACATTTCTTCACAACAATGAGAGTCAAATGTAATTCTTTACGTGCATATCTCATCTAGAATAATGCCGGCAAGTACTATTTTAACATGTACTATTTTACTTGTGCAAACAGCAATATCTATGGATATTTCTGCTGTTTTTGAACAGTTTTTGATCAAACAAATCTTATTTTGTCTTTGAAAAGGAGATAGCGAATTCAATATCACTGCATTTTTGCTCATTACTTGGCCATATAACATTCATTCATCATGCAATTTGAAACAATCATTTATTTGATATATCAGATCATAAAAATACACATTTTGTCAACCATTTGCCAATTTTTGTACATGTCAACAAAGTTACTAAACTGGGTTCCAAAAGAAACTTATCACTTCTTCAGAGCGACACACATTACAATCCAAAGCATAAAAAGTAATCATAATTGGGCATAGATTAGCTATAATACTCCTGAGCAAGCTCATCTAAAAAAGATTATGTTTTCTTTAGTCAACAAAGAATAAAATAAGGTGAAATCGCAAGAGGTAATTTTACAAAAATCACAGAAACTGCTCGCTTTCCGGGCACAGAGCTCGGTACGGACAATAGCCTAGTCTAGTGGTTACATAACCCGCTTTGAAGTTGAATGAATCGCTATTGAAAGTTCTGAATAGACCGCGTTTCGTGGAGGCTCGCAGCGAGCAGTTTCTGTGATTTTTGAAAAGTGACCTGTAGTGATTCCATGGCATTTTTCTCTTTTTTGGCAAAAGCAAACTTTTAATTTTTCAGATATGCTTCATAAGGAGAATGATAGCTTATCTGTGTCTAAATATGAATCAATTTGATGCTATGGATTTTAGTGAACGTCGCTCTGAAAAAGTGATAAGTTTCTTTTGGAGCCCAGTTTATATCCATTTAATGAATAGTCCTACGAGGGAAAATACACTCAAGATGTGTTGTTAAATTACAGTCACATACCTTCATCCAGGCCTCGTCCGTGACCCCTGTGAACATGACCCTCGGTCTGGCCTCGCTCACCCTTCTCCTCAGGGAGGGGCTGTGGACAGCTGCAGCCTCCGCTCTGTGCCTGCTGGCCTGGCTAGGGCTGGAGGAGGGGGAGAGGTGGGAGGTTGCTGGGCCAGTGGGCTGGGCAGCTGAAGGGCTGAGGGTGTGGTGGGTAGCTTGCCTGGACTTCTTGGCTGGAGATGCTTGTGGTTCCTCTACTGCGCTCCGCTTACTCCTTGGTTTGCTCTGGTTGATGATAATATAAGTAAGATGAAAAACTGTTACGACCACCCAAGGGAGATAGAAAATGTGGTATTTATGAGCAGGTGGTCTTTATAGACAAAATAGCATCTTTTTCTTGATCGATTAACATGTTTAAAATTAAATTTCATATCTACCAAATAACATTAAATAAATTAAATCTATTTATTTTGTGTCCAAGAAATTTCATTATAATTGACTTGTCATATCTGGTATCATCATAGATGTACATCATGTTGCTGAAAACTTTGAAAATAAGTACTGTAAATCAAATCGAATAAAATCTTACTTCTTGTTTTGACAGGTGTTGTTCCTCCTGCTCCTTCTTTGAAGTCCTCGTCCCTTTTGACTTGGTGGACTCGGGTTCTTTGACATCTGCCACTGCTGCATCCTTCCCTTTCCTGACGGTTTCAGGGGTTCCCTCTGTAGCCAAGACCTCCTCCTTCTTTGTTGAATTTTTAGTGGTTGCAGTGGCTCTCCTTCCTCGAGGAGTCTTTAGCTCAATGTTGGCTTCTTTCTGGTTACTTTCCGATGATTCTTCTTCAGAAGCAAGAACAGTGGCTTCTTCCTTCTTGCTTGTAGACTGCTTAGCCTTGGCAGCGGATCTTCTCCCACGACTCGTCCTTTCATTTTGCGAGTCTGTTTCAGCGTCTTTCACATTGTCACTTGATGGTGCTTCCCCAGAATTTTTACCCGGAGCTTGATTGTTCTTGTTTGATGTCTTAGCTGCGGTTGTGGACCTTCTCCCCCGACCTGTCCTTTCATTTTGTGATTCTGTTTCGGCTTCACCTTGGCTACCACTTGCTGAAGCCCCAGATCTAGTCTCTTTCTTTACAGGTTCTTGAACGGTCGACGACTCTGAACTTTTCTTCTGCCTTGACGTTCTTGACACTGGTTTCGGTACGGCAAATATGTTGTCCTCCACTTCTTGGACCAACTTCTGACTTTCTTTTGAAGGTGTAACTTCATCCCGACTTTGAAAGGATAGTTCTTTGGCCACTGTTTCTTGTTTCTTCCCTCTACTGCTTTGTCGGACCGTGCTCTCTCCCTTTGGCTGACTCGACTCTTCTTGGCTCTCAGCCGTACCTGGACCCCTTCTGCTTGTCCTTGTGCTAGAGGCGGGGGTTTGTTCTTGTTCCTCCGGTTTGCTTTCAACATCTTTACTTGAACCACATTTATTTTTCCTCCTTGAACCGGGAGCAGGCGTTTGTTCCAATGTTTCATTTTCACTCTGCGAGTCTTTACTCACACCTCTCCTGCCCTTTTTCCTTGAAATCTTTACTTCAGCACCGACCGACTCCTTGGCAATTTCCTCTTCAGAAGCGTTCACTCTACCATCAGGTTTAATCTCATCAGTGTTCTTCTCATTTCTGTTGCGTGAGGCTCGAGGCGTCTCGTACACAAAGTCCGAGTCCAGTTTACGGGCCGATCTCCTGGAGGATCTTCCACTCCTACCTGCCCTGTGATTCTCTGGTTCGGCTATCGATAGTCTATGGTCTGGGAAACTAACTGAGTCTACCTCGGTCAAGTCCTTCATGCTGGATGCGGTAGATGAAAGTGATGCGGTCTCGTCGCTATCATTCGCTTCAGCGTCATTCTCTGTCTGGGTCTTGACTCTCTTACTCCTTCGAGAACTGGGCTCTTCCGTTTCACCTTTGCCCGTAACTGCTCCAGTTGCCTTTTCCGCCTTTGTCTTTCCTCTCGTTCCCATAGTGGTTAATTTTTGTTTGAGCTTTGCAAGAGGTCTCACTTTCTTATTGGTCTCCTCCTCCTTCAAAGTTGATGACATACTGTTCTCGGCTTGTTTTTCATCCTGCTCTGTTTCTTTCGTCAAAGTTAGAGAAACTCTACTCCCAGTTTGTTTTTCATCTTGAACATTGTCTTTCTTTGAAGCTTGAATCAATGACGAGGACAACTTATTTTCAGCTAAGGACCTCTTCCTGGTGGGACCGGCATCCGTCTCTACAGATTCCTTGTCCGCCCTTGTTCTCTTCCCTCGTCCTGTAGCGCTCAGACTTGCGTGTTTTGTGTCGGTCTCATCATCTTGGACAGTGACTTTCCTTCTTGACCTAGCTTGTACCTTGCTCTTCTCTTCATCTTTACATGCACCACTTTGCTTCTCATCATCATCACCATCGTCGGTATCTGTTTCTTTGCCTGCTCTTCTGGATGACCTCCTTCCAGAAGGACCCTGCTCAGCATGGTCCTCAGACTCCTCATTTTGATTACTGGTTTTGTTCTGCCTATCCTTCACTAATTTTCTCCCGAAACGTGCAGATGGTTTAACAACATACGAGGGCTTTACTTCAGCCTTTTTAGTAGATCCCTTCGACTTTCTCTTTGTCAACGTCTCCTCCTCTAGTGCAGACTCCTCCATCTGGTTATCAACATCATCGGGAGATTCAAAGGTAACCCTTCTGCTCCGCACTGCCTGCTTCACCGGTTTGTCCGCCGGTTTCAGACATGACTTTGTGGGTGACATTGTAGGTGACATTGCAGGTGACCTTGAAGGTGACATTGTGGATGACCTTCCAGATGTGGTTGACGTGGAAGGTGACTTTGCTGATTTCAGTTTGTCGGCCGGTTTCAGACATGACATTGTGGGTGACCTTGAAGGCGACACTGAAGGCGACATTGTGGATGACCTTGCAGCTGTGGTTGACGTGGAAGGTGACTTTGCTGATTTCAGTTTGTCGGCCGGTTTCAGACATGACTTTGTGGGCGACATTGTGGGTGACCTTGAAGGCGACCTTGTGGATGACCTTGCAGTTGTGGCTGACGTGGAAGGTGACTTTGCTGACTTGGCTAAAGATCTTGAAGACCCGATTAAAGGTGAGCGGTTGGTCGGAAGGGGAAATCTTGATGACATGTCTGCTGAGATGCTTTCTTCTTGGCTATCCGGTACTTGCTGCACAGACAGAAATACAACAAACAAAAAAGAGTTAACTTTTATCATGAAAATAACCTGGTCAGGACTAATACATGTAGACCCAAGCTCAAGTATTTTGGGGACCATGGCCTGAAGGGGTTAACATTGTTTCAAAACAATTATTACTTTTGTGTACATTCCTCCTGTAAATCAGGATCCTATATACAAAGCATAATAAGCGTCTTACAAAAGGAAAAACCGTGTAGCATTCTATTTAAGAAGCTCCCTAAGACAGATTTGACTGCTTCAGTAGAATTTCTTCATAATCATGTACTTGTGCCCATGAAAATTACCAAGTTAAATCAGGGTAAGCAAACAGAAGAAAATATAAAAGGCTAGGACTATCAAAATTACCTTGTTATGATGAGGATTTGTTATATTGGAGCTCTTTACAAAGACATTGTATATCAAAGGCAACGGACAAGAAAATTGTCAAGGGATGCAAAATAATCCTGACTAAGAATTACGTTTCTCGCTACTCACCGTGTCACTACTCTGCTCTCCATACGCCTGAGTCGCTTCCACTTCACTATCTTCCGTTTCCATAGCGACCTCATCCTCTCTATCAGGGCTCTGCGGAGGACTGAGGTTGCCCCCGTACGGCTGGGTAGCTTCCATCTCTCTAGGGACACCTTCCTCCTTGCTGCCGTAGGGCTGCGTGGCTTCTGTTTAATAGAAAATAATGTGATTGTTTTAACAAATTTCTCTTGAAACCTTATTGTCATATGGCTGTGTACCTTCTGTTTAATATGCACACAAAATAAGAGGGTATAAATACTCTCTGTCAGAGCTCTGGTTGAGACTGAGGTTGCCTCCCTAGGGCTGGGTAGCTTCCATCTCTCTAGGGAATTCTTCCTCCTTACTGCCGTATGGCTGCGTGGCTTCTGTTTCATACAATGGAAAATAGAGAATATAAATACTGACTTTGTCCTTCAACACTCATTCTCCAGACAACAATCATAACTTTGTAATTACTAAAAGAAAACAATCATTTTATAATATAATTTAATTTAATTTATATGTTATTTTGATATCCTCAAATGGTATAATTTTGCAAAGAAAAACAACCCTCAGTTACCATTCAGCTATATGTTTTGTTTTTAATATCCTCATCATTTGTATTATTTCTATTTATTTTTCATGACTTAATGAAATGAAATACTATCTATGCCAACTAACCATAGCAATCTTCCTCAAGGTTCTCAGCACTGGCTGTCCCATAGGGCTGGGTGAACGCAATCTCATCTTCTTCTTCTTCTCCTCCTTCACCTCCACCTTCTTCAGTGTTTTGTTCTTCTTTCTGATTTCCTTCACCTTCTCCTCTTTCCACCTCTCCTTCAGTTTTCTTTCCTTCTTCACTTTCCCATCCATCACCAGAGTCTCTCGATCCTTTAGCTCTTGAATCGCCCGAGACTGGTCCAGTAGATTTGCTTTCTGGTTCTCCATCATCACCTTCTTTATCATCATGATGATGACCAACCTTCTCTCTTACTACTTCTTGTTCTCCATCATTAACTTGTTTATCATCATCACCATCATCACCACTCTCCCCTATTCCTGCATCACCATCTAGGGCCTGAGTTTCCTGCATCGCTGACAAGTGGTCGACTTCTTCTCCTTCACTCATGTCTGTGTCACTGTCATCTTCCGTTGCCATGGGAATAGTGGCCATATTTTCAATATCGGACAAGGGTTTGTCCTTTGATTGCTTTGCAACGTTATCACCTTCTTCATCTGTAATGTCATCATCATCTTCCTCTGTCGTCATGGGGACGGTAGCCATATTTTCAATATCGGACAACAATGTTTTGTCCTTTGTTTCCTTTGCAATGTTATCACCTTCTTCATCCGTGATGTCACTATCATCTTCATCCATTGCCATGGGAACCGTGGCCATGTTTTCAACATCCAGCAGAGCTTTGTTGTCTGGTTGCTTGGTGACGTCATCTTCATCATCGTCCGTACTGTCATCTTCATCTGTTGTGGCGGGGATGGTAGCCAAGTTTGATATGTCTCCATCAGGTTTGCTACCTGGGGCATCATTTTCCTCATCTGTTTCATCATCATCATCTTCTTCTGTTGTTATAGGAACAGTTGCCATGTCATCTTGAATATGAAGATGGGGTGCTAGATGTGTGGGTAAAATAGGAGAGACATGCGCATGAACAATGGATGACAAATAAAGGTAAACTGTCTTTACTTGTAACTCATGTAAAAAGAAAAACCTTATTTACAAATGGTTTTCTTACTGCAAAAGAATACAATTTGTTTGGTTGTACTTCCAAGTTAACTGCTTGAACAGCCCATCAATAATCTGTAGTAACTCATTCTCTAATCTGTTAGTGATTCATTATCTTCATTAGATTTGTCCCAAAGTGAAATTTGAGGTTTCAATCATATACTGATATCATCAAGGTTGAATTTGACAAAGTATACGGGTCACTTTAATTCATACTCTTCTTTGTACATATAGCATATCTCACCATTTGATGTTAGAGCCTGTGTTTCAGCATCTGCTTCCAGACCATCTATATCATTGTCAGAGTCTGAATCTGAGACGGAAGCATCACAAAGCTGGGTTGGTTCATCAAACAGGTTCCTCACCTAAAATGGTTAACAATAAAAAGGTCAAATGTAATAAACTAGCTTTCGTTTGGGTGATGTATACAAAATGAGGGCATTTGATTATATTTGATTATGTGAACCATGGTTTAACTAGTGCCGAGTTATTCTGTTTATTTTACTTAACGTTTAAACAGTGTCTTCAAACATTCTAAAACATTAAAACAGTGTCTTCAAACATTTTAAAACATTAAAACAGTGTCTTTAAACGTTTTAAAACGTAATAAACCATAAACTACATGTACTGTACATCATTCTTGATGACAGACAGACCCTGTTCGAAGCAGCAAGCCCCTTTAATTGACCACCCCCTTCCTTACTATAATTCATACCTGCGCTGTAGTTCTAATGACACGCTCAAGAAAGAATAACAACAGTCCCATTTAGGACTTCAATATTGAATAATTTAACCTATTCAGGACTAGTCCAAAAAATGCACATGGTAGGGTCTATGGAGAATACATGTTATAGCAAAATCTATCAGTCGTTGGTCCCGTTGCAGAAAGAGATACAATCAATTGTAAGTTAGAAAATGTGCGCATTTCAACCAATCAGATTTGCACATTTAGTCACATGATCTGACTTGCAATTAATTGCAACTTTACAATCGATTGCGTCTCTTTCTGCAACAGGGCCCTTAACAGGTTAATGTTGTACACACCTGTCTTGCTGGGGTCCTGTCCTGTTCACTGGACGCTGTGGAAGCCTCTAGCAGAAGGGTCGGCCCTGCTTCATCTGTATCAACACCAATCAATGAACAAATGTATTGAAAATTGACTAAAATTGGGTTTTGACATCATTTGAACCAGGAACCTTCAGATTGCAAGTCTGGTGTTCAACAACTGAGCCAGGAGAATTCATTAAAGGGATTGTGATCTGATAAGTCCACAGAGAAATGTGTGAAAATTCCACGTTAAATGACCCATTTCTTCAATTCAATTCAATTCAATTCAATTTTGGTTTACGGAGTAAAAAAGTCCAAAGACGAAACATGTCAGTTTACAACATTTGAAAATAATTATAACAAAGTAAACACTGTCCAATTTCGACCAAATTTTCATTATTTATTCCTCTCATTTTCCTTAATACCGTTTAAAGACAATATTCAAATCAGGCCTAGACTTCCCTGTTAACCCGTTCCCTTCGAAATTATAAATCCCCATAGACTTTGTACACAATCCACCCATTTCCCATAGTCAAGGGGCTAATAATCCCCCTTTGTTGGTTGGCAAGTATACCTATGTCAGTATCACTGTCTGGTTCATACTGCACAGGAAGGGTTGCTGCATTCTCCATAGCCACATCTGAGCTCAGGCTGCCAATGGCTTGTGTCTCCATATTGTCTATGGCTTGCGTCTCCATGTTGTCTATGGCTTGTGTAGACATGTTATCTATAGCTTGAGTTTCTAAGTTGTCTATTGCCTGTGTCGCCATGTTGTCTATGGCTAGAGTTTCTGCGTTGTCTATGGCTTGTGTCTCCATGTTGTCTATGGCTAGTGTGGACATGTTGCCAATGGCTTGTGTTTCTGCGTTGTCTATTGCTAGTGTTGGATCTATAGCTTGTGTGGCCATGTTGTCTATGGCTTGAGTTTCTAAGATGTCGATGGCTTGTGTTGTATCTATAGCCTGTGTTGTATCTATAGCCTGTGTAGCCATGTTGCCAATGGCTTGCGTTTCTGCCATGTCTATGGCTTGTGTAGACATGTTTTCCACCGCTTGTGTTGGTGCTGCAGCTATATCACTCACATTAAAATGAGCTGTTAAAAAAAAGAAAGGGAAAATAAATTGGCAGATTGAAATATAATAGTACATTCCTGTACAATAACACAATTTCAAAGAAGACCTTAATATTTCAAAAACATTTTATTCCAATAGATACAAACAAGACGCTTTATTTCTAGAAATTCTGCTGAAAATATCTAAGGAATGCTCATGTAAGATTTGTTTGGGAAACAAAAATAAAACTCTTTAATCATATCGTCGCTGGGCAGTTAAAACCTTGTATCTAAAATTTTTGTGAAAACTACTTTCTTTTGATAAATGTGAAGTTTAAGGTGTAATTCATCTTCTAATAACCACATGAGTTGCATATCTTAAAACATAATGTCAAAATTCATCTTTTTGAAAACCTTGTATCTCATTTTAGGATTAAGTTCGAAAACCTCCTAACTCAATTTCCCGCCTTCAAAATTATTTTTTTTGCATAATTTCAATCATTTCATATCGAATTGATTATCAAACATAGTCTCAATTTCAAATAACATAGCCTACGCAAATAATTGGTTAAAATAAGAATATTTTTTTGCTCTCCTTTAAAATTGTGTTTTTTGAGATACGAGGTTTTAACAGCCCAGCGACGATATCATTGTGAAATACCGTATTTGCTGGTGTATTAACCGCACCTTTTTTCAAAAAAAAAAAAAAAAAAAAGGGGGGTGCGGTTAATACACGAACGTATTAACCACACTTTTTTTTTTATTTTTTTTTTTTAGGGGTGCGGTTAATACACCAGAGCGGTTAATACACCGACAAATACGGTAGGTATAATTCTTACCTGTTCCCTCTCCCTCAATGTCTGTATCTGAGTCAGACTCCTCAACAAAGGACACACCTGAATAGAGACAAACATTTTAAATGAAATTTGAATTAAATAGAAGACAAAAA
Organism: Echinarachnius parma; assembly: GCA_037951105.1. NCBI lineage: Eukaryota > Metazoa > Echinodermata > Echinoidea > Clypeasteroida > Echinarachniidae > Echinarachnius > Echinarachnius parma. The sequence goes on from JBAMJV010012849.1 coordinate 32,368, forward strand.
AAAACTAGATGGATCTTCGACTGCGCGCAGTCGAAAATGATGCCTCCGCCATTAGGCGATTTATTTATATCAAGCCCAAATCAACATGTACACTGAATTAATTCTGTCAACTCAATTTTGATGGTACTCTGTCTTTTAGATCTTGACGTATCACAATTATGAGCTATAAGTGACCTTGACCTTTTACCTCATGACCCCCAAAATATAATCAGTTCATTGGCTCTCCAAGGAACATACAATGTACCAAGTTTGGTCAGAATCCGTCAATCCGTTCTCGCAATCACGAGAACGGGACGTACGTACGTACGTACGGACGGACGGACAACCTGAAAACATAATGCCTCTGGCAACTTCGTTACGAAGGCATACAAATAATAAGATTAGAATAATTATCAGATTATTATTATAATCATGATAAAGTATTACTCTCTAAATAACAAAATATCCACAGACTCACAACGTAGAGATGCTGAACAGCAACAGATTTTCTGATTAAGTTTTTGTTAAATGTTTTTTTCTTCCTTCAAATTATGGGAGGAGGGGGGGGGGGGTATGTGCACTCCTTACCCCCATATGAATGGCATACATGTACATCCAAACCTGTGTATACCAACTCTCTATTGAAGGGAACAAGAAAAGTGACCATTGTAGACAGGCTCTATGTCACAATCTTTCAACGCAGGGGATCACTTTTGATGACCACTAAAGGCACAGTGGACGTGGTGTGGCAAGATCAGTAGAGCGCGCGCTTTCTCGAAATCCCCGAGTTCGAACCCTGCCCACTCCGTTTGTCCTTCAGCAAGACAATTAATCCACATTGCTGCTCTCTACCCAGGTGTATACATGCGTACTTGGACGGGTGTTAATTAGCCTTCAGCGCCCGTTGGGCAGCTTGAGCTAGTATGCTACCTTGGGAGTTGAGATGGTGCACAATATAATTGTGGGGGTTTGAACTGTACCTGATGACCAAGGGTAATAATGCGCCTCTGAATAGGGCACCTAGATACATGGCACTCTATAAATGCTATATAATAATGTAAGCTGCAGGCTATATAGACAAAGTGGCCACTATTAAATACAGATTTGACTGTACCGATCTAATTATTTTGTTAACACCAACATATGTAATATCTGTCAAGCCTTTTGCACTGTTCTACCAATTTTTGTTTGCAATATACTTACTTCCTTTCTTCTTGGCGGATACTTGAGTGTCTGGAATGAAGGAAACATCTCCATACGCACCTGAAATGAATGACACATACATGAAAAGTATAATGTATTAAACAAAGGTAGTGAATTGCATGTTTCTTATTTGGGGGGTCAAATAACTAACCCTTAATGTTTTGTATTGAATAATTGATGTCATCATCGGTACAATTGCTATTAATCAATCTTTTTTTAAAGGGCTCGTTCAAAATATTATTCCAAATGATGAAATATTCTCAACGCACTTAAATTATTATTTGGGGAATCCTCATCCGATGCAGCAGTGAACATGTGACATAATTGATCCATGGAATTACAGGACTTGGTGTTGAATAAAACATCATTATAAGTACAATTGTTATCAATAAATCTTTTCAAAGGGATAGCTCGAATCGATATTTAATAACTCGATAATAATTATTTATAGTTCACTCACTAGACTTTAATATTCCGGGAATCATCATCCGATTTAGCAGCAAACATAGTGTTTAATAAAATACTGTAATCAGTACGATTGCTATCAAACAATCTTTTCGAAGGGCTCGTTCAATTTGTTATTCCAACACATGGCATATTCAATAACTCACTTGACTTATTTGGTGAATCATCGTCCGATTCAGCAGCGAACACCCTGCCTACGCTCACACGCTTTGGAGTTTTGAACTGAAGCTTAGGAGAGTCCACGGCCGCCTGCGTTGGTTGGAGGACGTCGTTGATGTTGAAACTAGAGTCGTTCTCATTCTCTTCCTGAAAAGAGCGACAGGATTCATTAAATTTGAATTGAATTCATTTTTTTTAACGGTCTATTATGCAATTTGGATCCCTTAGTCTCCCTCCACCTCGGTGGGCTCGACAAAAACTAACCTTAACCCTAACCCTAATTTGGTGGCTATACATAAGATTTAGTGGCATAAAATCGATTTGATGGCTATAGTTTGTTAGATTTGGTGGCTATGAATCGATTTTAGTGCTATAGATCTATAGCCTGAACTGAAGTTAGTGACCAAAATTAATTTTGTCCATTAAAACCTAAGAAAACCTAACCCAGTCCACTAGTGAACATGCAAATGTTAAGTCCCTGTTCACTCACCTCAATGTGCACTGTCTCAGAATCAGGGGGGTGGAACATCAGTTCTGAGTCCGTCTCCGATCCACTATCACTTGCTTCCTGGAAGGATGAAAGAAGACACGAGTCAAAATTAGTAATAATTATTTCTTTTGAGCATTCACTATTAACCCTATCTGTGTCATATAGCACTGTTGCCAGTGTCAGGCATATTTATGGTGAATTACAGTGTCAAGTTGATTGATAATTTTGTAACACTTCCTTCAAAGCTTTCCCAACACGTCATATATCATTTTGAAGCTTACGGTATACTCTCGCGTTTTCTATCTTTTTTTGATAAATAGCGCCCTCATTGTTGAGTAGGGCGCCCTCTCTAAGCCATGCAATACAAATTTCAAAATCAAATCTGCACCTGACCACAGCATTTTATCATATAATGAGTAACAAAACATAATCCATTTTTACATACACATTGTAGCATATACATTTATCTTCCTGGGGAAAAATAGTTTGTCTTCATATGATGTTTGATGGCATTTTTATCGCCAAAATTGTGCGTCGATGTCACATATGAAATATTGCGAAAATATGATTATGCAGCATATTTATTCTGCCTTGGACCGTCTATAGTTAGGTTTTATACAATTTTCTGTAAGAACTAAGATATGTCATGTATTGGTTATATCATTTTGAACGTATATTATATTCGTACATTTTCAAATCAGTTTTATGTAGAGCGCCCTCATTGTAATAATTTTTAGGGATAAAAGGTACAATTTTCTGGTGTACGCAAAGGCACAGTACCAACAAAATCTTCCACGACCACGACTTCGACTTCGATCAATTCGAGTGGGAATAAAAAATTAATTGTGAATGATCTGTAGTCTGCAGATAGAAAATAATTATCAATAATCACACTCCCAGTCAATTATTTGGTTTTTCTTCTAGTGATATTATGGGGAAGTTACTGAGCAAAACACAAAATGATAAAAAATAATGTTGGCGAAACTTCCAGCTTCGATCAACACTCAACGGGAATCCCCGACATCGCGCGCCTGGCCGGTCGGCCTGGCGTCAACTTAGCTTACTGCCTAGCGCCCTAGCGGCCTAGCTAGATGTACGAGAATCCCACGAAAATATCGTATTATTCAGACAATTTTATTTCTGTGTCCGTGTCTGTATGGTGTTGACGTTTGATATAAATGTAGTAATCATCAGTTACCAAAAATATCTTGATAAATGCCGATTCTAGGTTGATAAATGGCTCCTCGTCCTCCGTTGAAACACTCATTCTTGGTTCCGAGAACTTCCAAAGTTAGCTCAAAATCACTGTAAATCATGTACTGAAAATATCGCATGAAATAGCGACCACGTTGACACATACGAGTAGCGCATCGCACGTAGCGCATACGTCACTTATATACACGTACTCATCACTCATACACACACGTATCGATACAACCACTTCCGGGCTGATTCACGTAACTAGAAAACAGATAAAAACCAAACCAAACAAGGGGAAAAAGAAACAATCATTGTGATTGGACAACAAAAATAGAGACTTTATCTTTTACATCATCCGTTGCCATACTTCTCGACCAATCACAGTTGAGCTTACAGCTCATGACCTGACTCAGTAAGCATGCAAAAGCTTGTCAAAGTGTGGGCCGATTATATCGGCCCAAACGTTCTGGTGGCGGAACCTGGGCCGATTAAATCGGCCCGTGACACTGGGAGGGTTAAAATCAGCTGTAAACGTTGTTATTTTCGCGCGATTAATATTTTGCGCTGAGTGACACAAAAACACATTCGTGGCTTTTTAATTTCGCGGCCGAGCAAGTGTTCACATGCATTGCAAATCGTGCATTTATATTCACGGGTTTTAGTATTCGCGGACGCCGACTTCAGAGCGAAATCCGCTAAAATTAATGCACCGCGAACATTACCACGTTTACAGTATATGGCTTTATAGTACAGTATCTGATACCAAAACAATTACCTTTCATTTATAAGAATATTATATCTGGGTGGTGGTTCCCTTTAACATACCTGTAAAACCTCAGAGTAGAACTGGTACTGGCATCTGACATCCCCAAAAATGAGCACGTCATTGTCTGTCAGCTGGTAGCGCACACTCGGCTTCAGGAACATCTGCATTCAATAAGACACAATTGAGAACTTGTCAAAGGTTTGTAAATTGGCAACAAACATGCCAAGAATATGAAGACATAACGTGAAATGAAATGCAATCTAACAGCCGGATAATTAATAATGACATGTAATCATTAAGCTATATGAACCATTATCGTATATGTGATTGAGATGAACATTAGTTAAACAAATGTAAGAATATAAGGTCCATTGGCTTGTCAAGATACATACATGTACCAAATCCATTAATTGGTTTTTGAGATACATGTAAATGCGACCACAAGTACGGGACGTTTAAGCTATATGAACCATGATCGTATTTGTGATTGAGATGAACATTAGTTAAACAAATGTAAGAATATAAGGTCCATTGGCTTGTCAAGATACATACATGTACCAAATCCATTAATTGGTTTTTGAGATACATGTAAATGCGACGGGACGTACGGGACGTTTGGCCATACAGACGGATGGCCAACCCGAAAAACATAATGGCCCGGATTCACAAAGCAGGTTTGTAGGAGGTTTGTACAAACCATGGTTTATCCATGGTCTACATCTATGGAGTGCCATTTGTAAACTGATGGAGGAAGAATGTAAACTCCTTACTTGTTAACAATGTTGATGGTACACATTTACAAAATGCACCAAATAAATGTTTGTCTTCTCACATGGAGAAATTTGCTGGTTAGCAAGCACTAACCGTCATATCATTAGAAATTATGAATTGTTTTACTTGTATACGAGCAGCACTCCATAGATGTAGACCATGGATAAACCATGGTTTGTACAAACCTCCTACAAACCTCCTTTGTGAATCTGGGCCAATGCGAAGGCATAAAAAAAACAAAACTAGGTCTCACCTTTCCGCGCCTGGTCCTGTTCCTACTCCCCATGTCATGGATGAGATGGGCATCCCCATCAACCTCGATGCATGCATGCTGCTTGGACAGGGCCTGAATGTGCACACACAACGTGGAGAAAAACTGAATTTAATATCATGTTCTGGTCCTGAAAAGACTTAGCCTATGGTCCATTTAGGATGCTTGCTATCAAACCCTCCCCTGGTCCAGTTTCGACTAGTTACTCCCTATGTCATAGACAAGATGTGTGTCCCCATCAACCTCGATGCATGCATGCTGCTTGGACAGGACCTGAATGTGCACACACAATGTGGAGACAAACTGAATTTAATATCATGTTCTGGTCCTGAAAAGACATATGTAGGCTATGGTCCATTTAGGATGCTTGCTATCAAACCCTCCCCTGGTCCGGTTTCGACTAGTCACTCCCTATGTCATAGACAAGATGGGCGTCCCCACCAACCTCGATGCATGCATGCTGCTTGGACAAGGCCTGAATGTGCACACACAATGTGGACTCGTGGAGACAAACTGAGTTTAAACCTGTTGCTTACGGGAACCGGATGGGCTATGTACAAAGTCTATAGGTGATTTCAGAATCTTGAAGGGAAGTGACCTTAGCATGATATGGGTGTTCCTATCAACCACAATGCATGAATGCAGCTTGGACAGGGCAGGGGGTGTTTCACAAAGATCCTAAGTTGAACTGAACTCTAAGTTGGACTTTAAAAGTATGGTAAGCCATTTGTAGCCTTGGAATAAAATATATTCAAAAGCAAAAAGGCAACTACTTTAGACTTTTCATAAATTTTACATCAAGAACATGAAATCTCCTTGATAATACAACATATTTATAATTTGAATCAACATTTCATGCCTTTTAAAAGGACTTTTACAACAAAAATAACAAAAGAAACTAACGGCTTTCCATACTTTTAAAGTTCAACTTAGAGTTAAAATCAACTTAGGATCTTTGTGAAACACCCCCCTGTTAACGAATACATTGTGCATGGCAGACAGGAAAATAAAACATAAAGCGATCCATTAACCCGTTGTGTACAGGAACCGGGTGGGCCAATATACAAAGTCTATGGGAATTTCAGAATCCTGTAGTGAACGGGTTGACTTTGTCAAATTCAACCAAAATCACTTGGGAGCATTCACATTTTTCTCACAACTTGATGTTATGTATGACATAAGGGTAACAAAATGGGTTTTGATTTTGACTCCCTTATGATTGATTATTATTGAACAGCATTTTAGGAATGATTTCTGATTGCTGTCTAATTCAAACGGCAGTAGGTGATAAAATTTACATGATTTTTCACCTTTTTTCACTCTAGAGGAAGAACAGTGCCCCTTTTCTATGACACTATCACACATGACATCATTCAGAATAATCTTACAATGATATTGGCATAATGGTTGAAGTCTCAAATATCACTTTGGATACATTTTATAAAATAAAAAGATCAACTGAAGTACTGAACCCATTCAGGACTAACATATTTTGCTAAATGTTGCAAATACAGGTATGCATTTTCCATCTAGACTCCGGCAAGTATTTTCGGGACCAGTGCTGAACGGGTTGATGAAAATCCAGGGAATTGAATGTACAACCAAAATATAAATAGAAAAATTAAATCAAATATTGCAATATAAATTTGTTGGAATAGGCACTGACCTTGTATGGAAGATGCACAGAATTACTGTCATGGCGCCCAATATAATTCTCTCCTGAATATGAAAAGAAAATTAAATCATTTTAAAAGACTGATATAACTACTGATGGTTTAATATCAAACTAAATTGATCCATTAACTTTGTCTAAAAAAAGGGAATTGGAACTTTCACACTTCTCTTGTACATTGTTGTTCAAATGGCTTATGGTAACATGAGAATGAAACAGGGTTTTGATTTTTCAAATGTCTCCCTAATTATTGAGACATTTACAAATGAATTGAAAAGCATTCTGGAACCTAGTCAGATAATAAATCGTCCATAGTATCCAAATTTGGATACATCACACAAACAATTGCGGATAACATCTGACATTAATTCTTACTTTTATAAAAAAATAGAAAATTTGCGCATTTGAACCAATCAGATGTGTGCATTTGGTCACATAATCGGACTTACAATTAATTGCAACTTTACAATCGATTGCATCTGATCTCTTTCTGCAACGGGGCCCTGGTTATTTAAGCTCACCTTCAAAGATTGCTTGTTGAGTTTCAGGGTAATCCTTCTGAGACAGGACCTTCAGAACTGCAACCTGAAAAGGAGAATAAAGTGAGACTTAGAGGGGTTTCACACGTCTGCCAAAACGTGATTGCAATCACGATTGGAATCATTTTTCACTCCAATCACGGTATTGTTGACTGTGTGATAGCAAACTAGAATCACGAATCGTGAAACTTGAATTGTGGTCCGAAGGGGTTTTCTAATCATGATTCACTCAAATCACAGTGCGAATCTCTAGTGTGAACGGCTTGACCGCCAAAACACGATTTGAGAGGCGGAGCTTACGTGACCTTACATGCACTTTCGCCGATAAACTGGGCGCTCTTCGCTTCGAGTGCAGTCATACAGTGTAGTACTAGTGCTCTCCTCGTTTGATTGACAGGTTCGTCTCCAGAATCGCGATTGTAATCACAGTCTGCATGAAGTCTTTTTCGTCGTGTGAAAGCAATCACAATTTGGCAGACGTGTGAAACCCCTCTCATTAATGATCAGTGCATGGAAGGAATAGAAGGGCTCTCCTTTTACTCTCAGGTGGCCAAGTAAGACTCCCACCTTAGACTAATGTGTTGTCTCAATTGTTGGTGGCCAATACAACGGTTTCTAGAGGGCAAATTAAATTCCTGGTTGCCATTACCACCCAGCCATCGCTATGGACACGCCCTAATTGGTTTGTTAATTGATAAGAAATAGGTTTTTAACTTTTAAAAAATGTATTAATTTACAGATTGGCATTTCATCTCATGTCAAGTCATGGTTAAAGTTAAGTGGGCCTTAGACTAAGCGGTAATTATAATACAGGCGTAATGGTTTTATACTTTGATAGCCGCATTGTAAGGGGTGTAGCATGGCTGGACTGATTGGGGGGGGGGGGGGGACACACCCTATATATTTCTTTATTTTTCAAAGATTTCCCCTTAGCTGCTTTTGATTTTGCTCCCCTCCCATTCTGTGTCTGTGCCACTGACAATGGTGCAAATACCTACACCTAAATACCAGTCAAGGAGACTTATTCTCAATAGGGCAATTCCACGGTAACTGACGTTACAATGTAGGATTTTTACAACCTGGGGGTTATAATTTGATACAGGTATATTGATAAGAGTGAAGAAATAAGTATGAATTTTTTCACCAAAACTGCATTTTTTATCGAACAGCGAGCAAAAATGTGTCGGTAACTGACGTTACGCAAAAAAGACATGCAAAATCATGGTCTTGAATCAAAGTGTAATATCTCATGTCCCAGACCTGCTAGAATGATGAGTTTGATGTGACATCATCCCTGGGTACTCAGGAACAGATGTGCAAAAGATAGAATAATTAGCACCATTTCCCTTTATGCTATGATAACTTTACTGAAGGTATGTCGGTAACTGACGTTACGGTTACACTTCCCATAGGCTTAACACATGAAAAATCATGTGTTGGAATCAGTTTGAAATATTTCATGTCCTTAACTTGTTAGAATGATTTTTGGGGTATGGATTAATTCATTGGTCCATCAAGAACATATATACAAATAAAAGGAGAACTTTGTCCAATTTGTTTTTATTCTGTGGAAAGTTTATTGTGAGCATGCTGGTAACTGACGTTACGGTAACTGACGTTACAATGCTTTGTCTATGGGGTTTACATGAAACTGATTTTATCACTGTTTTTACACTGCATCAAGAATGATATCATACTAGTGAAATGTTAAATACTGATATCAACCTAGCAAAAGATCAAACAATGGGAAATCGGGACCTATGGGGCTAATTGACGTTTTACATGTGCTTTACCTATGGGTGGTAACTGACGTTACACATGTAAATTAGGTTTAGGTTGTAGAACAAATTTGTTGATTCCTCATGAATCATACCATACCAGTCACATGTTTAATATTAAATATATTAACTATTAAGATTCAAAACAGTGATTTATCAATGATTTGGAATGGATATGGGGTGTGGGGATCTAAGGGCCAAGTCCCTTTGCCCTTTCACAGAAATAAAGAGAGGATTTTGCCTTTTTTACACCACTTTATTAACAAAAGCAGATAAATTAAGGGCTTTCCATCCTATTTGCCCATACTGGGAGATAAAACTTACAGGGAAACAAAGGGAAATTTAACTTAAAATAAGATTTTTATAATCCATGATTTTGGTAACTGACGTTACATCCCCTACAACACAATGTTTAGTCTTTTGAAAGAACTTTATACTGATTTACAGGATAATAATTGGCTTAAACAATTTAGCAAGTGCCTCCTGAAGGTTTATGAATCTTTCAATTATCATTGATCCCTTGGTAAATCATGTTACATTATGGTAATTGATGTTACATCATGGTAATTGATGTTAGATCATGGTAACTGACGTTACATGGTAACTGACGTTACACACTTTGAAGAGCCAATTTTTACCAATGGTATGTGGGCATCCCAATTTTTGTTGTATTGATAGAAAGAGAGTTGGTCAAAGATTACAAATCTCAAGTAGCATCCCATATATCACCTTCTTTGTGGAATAACTTGAACAAATCCTTGTTTTTGGTAACTGACGTTACATCCATTATGGTAAACTGAGCTAATCAAGATGTTTGTCAAATTCAATAATCAAACCAGCAAATTTTGTTCATGCCATTTGGTAAAGTGTTATTCTGGTAACTCTTTTCATGTGAAAGTTTATCAATTGAAGCAATGGTTTAGTAGATTTCCTGATAGCAAATTGTATGTGAAGTAGTGCTGTAACTGACCTTGATGATCGGATCGTTTGATCGGATCGGCAAAATTTTATCGATCTTCGAAATCGGATCGATGATCGGGATCGGATGATCGGCTAAAAAAAAAACAAAAACAAAAAACAAAAAAAAAAAACGTTTTTTTTTTCTTTGGAAAATGATCCCCAAAAAACACATTTTGGGAATATAAATGAATACCAAAGCAACATATATCCATATGAATAAGCCCAAGGTAATCTTGTATGGGTATGCTTTCATTTAAAACTGATTACCTCTCCTTTTACAAAATTATTCGCGCCGATTTTGAGCTTAGTCCCATGTGATTAATTTGGCGTAACCTTTCAGAAACACATGGGACTAAGCTCAAAATCGGCGCGAATAATTTTGTAAAAGGAGAGGTAATCAGTTTTAAATGAAAGCATACCCATACAAGATTACCTTGGGCTTATTCATATGGATATATGTTGCTTTGGTATTCATTTATATTCCCAAAATATGTTTTTTGGGATCATTTTCCAAAGGAAAAAAAACGGATTTTTTTTTTTTTTTTTTTTTTTTTTTTTTTTGCCGATCCGATCTTCCGATTTTTTCTGCATGATCGGAAATCGGCAAAAACGGTCCGATCATGTATGATCGGATCGTGATCGGCATGCCGATCCGATGATCGGTTACAGCACTAATGTGAAGTTATCTTTCTCATCACCTAAATCTCTACTTTTATACTTTGATGGCCATTTTGAAGAGAAAAAATGGCCGTCTTTGAAAAAAAAATTATGGTTCCTAAAACTTCAACTCATGTATTATTAAAAAATATGAGTTGTTTAAACCAAATATGATTTTTAATTTTTGGCATCCATGTCCCTTATGTCGTGGAATTGCCCAATAGAGAATGCCGACATTTACAACAATTGGAGAAGTTTTATGAAACGGGCCCCAATTTATGAAATGAAACGGTCCTGAATGGAACCAGACTTACCTGTCTCCGTGGTCCCGTCTCCTGGTCCGTCTCATCACTCTCCTCATCTGAAAACGAGATGGCTTGTGTGGCATCGCAGTCCATCATTTTAGCCTCTATTACATAATGATTATTTAATAATAGTGATGATGATGATGGTGATGTTTCAATGATGGTGATGATGTTTCAATGATGATGATGATGGTGATGGTGAGATGGTGATGATGATGATGATGATGATGTGATGATGATGATGATGATGATGATGATGATGATGATGATGATGATGATGATGATGATGATGATGGTGATATTGATAGTGATAGTGATAGTGATAGTGATGATGATGATGATGATGATGATGAATGATGATGATGATGATGATGATGATGATGATGATGATGATGATGATGATGATGATGATGATGATGATGGTGGTGATGATGGTGGTGATGAGGATGGTGGTGATGGTGATGATCAAAGATGATGATGATGGTGATGATGGTGATGGTGGTGGTAATGGTGGTAATGGTGATGATAATCAATCATAATGGGGAGGAGTTTAGGGAGAAATAGATCAAGGTGCTGTACATAAAAATTAAAAAGTTATCTTGCGAACATTATTTCCTTTGCTAAAATCTAGTTATTTCTAAACTGAGTGGCAAATACTATAATCAGGGAAGTGGAAGTCTTCTATAAATATAAACATCATTACATCATGTTACATAAATAACATGCAACTCAGAAATGCTAACTAAGTTTGTAGAAGAAGAAAAACTTATCCATGCATTTTGTAAAGAAATATGATCATGAAAATAGTCATTCTTAGACATATACCGGTAGTAGGCCTGGGGAAAACTGACATGAAATAAATCCGGAGGTCTACTTCTCTTCTTCCGTGTCTAGTGACCACAATCATTCTTCTTGAATCAACAATCAATGTCCAATGAATTACCGCAATACATAATTACATCATATGATTTAGTAAATTCTCCTCATCTCGGACTCGGTGCAGATGCTTTATTTCCACTTGTATGAACGTTGTTATTCTTATTTACACTAGTATTATAATTTAATTGTTTGTTTGAATGAATGGCAAAATAACGCCATATTTCATTGCATAATTCACATATATAGACTAGACCTTCCGGAATAAATTTCTGAAATTTGATTTTGAAATAGCCGCCCCTGCAATTCAATTTTAAAAACAATGGAAGCTGAGATTGAGAAAGAAGAGCTGTACTACTGGTACTAACCTTGTCCTTGCAAATAGCTCAAACAAACTACAAACTTCTTCCCGACAAAACTACGACGAAAGTCGTGCCTTAGTCGTCACAATGACAACGAATAGAAGACGTTCGGTTCAACTTCAAATTCAAGCTCTTGTCTTGGCGTTCAGATTCAGCCGCCCCAGCCTCAGTCGAGTCGCATGCAGGTGACAATTTTACCCATCGTGTGGCGGAACAGTAGGCGGCCGCGGGCGGCGGGATCGGAGCGCGCCGGTAGTGGGCGATCGATGGTGAGCACGCTACATTACCAGTGCAAGTACAGTGTTGTTGTCACGTGTGCGTTTGTATGTATGGAACGCCACTGTGTTCACAAAACCGCAAGATAAGTATACAATACGTAAAACTCTATGGTCTACCTATGTATGAAAGGCTGTTTGTGTTAAAAATCGGTGACCAGAACTCCCGGGACAAATTTCATTTATCATTCATTGAATTCATTCATCCATGCATGCATGCATTCATTCATTCATTCATTCATTTATATATTCATTCATTCATTCATTCACTCGTTCGTTCGTTCGTTCGTTTGTTCGTTCGTTCGTTCGTTCGTTCGTTCGTTCGTTCGTTCGTTCGTTCGTTCGTTCGTTCGTTCGTTCGTTCGTTCGTTCGTTCGTTCGTTCGTTCGTTCGTTCTTTCATTCATTCATTCATTCATTCATTCATTCATTCATTCATTCATTCATTCATTCATTCATTCATTCATTCATTCATTTTTTCATTCATTCATTCATTCATTCATTCATTCATTCATTCATTCATTCATATGAATCGATAGAGTTGGACAATAACACATAACTTGATGTGTTAGGAATATCTCTTTCGTGTATTGTATACTCAGAAATAAAAGAAACAGGACACTCTCATAATACGATGAAGTTAAAGGAAATTTAATTGTCCTTCATAGGCAGGGTATATACGCGATCTGTACCGCAAATAAACAAAATTACTACACGGTCGAGGGAAGCCTGTATGCTAAATGTAAACCTTGGTTTTGTTCACCTTTATAATTAGTACGCTTATTATTGTAAGTTTTGTCAGATTGCAGGAGGCATTATTAATTATGATGTCCCAACCCAAGGGGTATACACAGGCGGGAGCCGGGGAGTATTTACTCAGGACATTCGGTAACGTTATTGAATCTTTGCCAGATGTTTAATACGAAACAACTACATTTCATCATCAGATCATACAATGTCGAATACTCGATACATGATACTCTCTAAACGCTTTAATTTCCAAGTAACAAACACTTGACAAAAATAAACACTCGAAAGAAGCATGCATCATTGTCCCATTTTATTTTATTTGTAGGCTAATAAAATTTAAATGTTTACATTTATTTTCAATTATAGAAATTGATTTATACATTCTCCATTTTAGATTATGTACATTAACCGTTTTTGTTTAATTGTATAATGTATGGTATTACGCAGCAATAACATGAAATGTTTTTAACAATTCTTAACTAAATGTACTATATTTTTTTTACAATGTATATATTTAGATTTTGTAATTCATGCACAATTCAGTTGTAAACCTGCGAATCATGAAATTAATAAAATACCATTTATCTAAAATAACTATTTATACGAACACATCAATAGAAACCACTACCTAACATAAAACGGGCATAAAACACAATTTTGTGTGTGGTTTTGCAATGTTGTGTCTGTATGATCGTGATCCGATCGCCGATTGTCCATTGCATGCAATTTTTATACATTATGATCTTTCATAACCAAGTCCATGATGTAGCTTAATTGGTAATAACATATTGATAAACCTTTCACAAATCAAACTTTATTGACTATAAGAACAGAGAAATAACTTTATGAAAATGTTATTTTATTCACAAGTTATCTGAAACTTCCTCATCAAAATTATTTTACCTTGTTAATGGCTCCAAGTATAATTATGATGCAGAAAGTTTCGATTTTGTCATAGGCCTAATATGTCTTAAAATGCAGCGCGGGACGGAAATACATAACATATTCAAGGATCCTACTTTCGGTATCTAAACAGAAAGGACAAAACTACTGAAGTGAAAGTACTAATTAAAGGGATAGTTCAGTTTTGGTTTAGAGGGCGCTTCGAGAAATAATTATTGTTTGTGAGGTATTGTAAAACTAAGTGTAAAATTTGAAATCTAGAGCACACGATTTTAAATACAGAATCAACTTTGTGGGATCAAAATCGGTCCAGAACTTTCAAGTACGAAAATACGCCAGATGGTGGACTGTTCTTTGACCTGAAGAAGAAGAAGAAGAGAACTCATTACTTTCTTTATAATTATATCTAGGGGTGTTTCACAAAGATCCTAAGTCAGAACTTATCAAGGAGATTTCATGTTCTTAATTTAAAATTTATTAAAAAATCTAAAATATTTGCATTTTTGCTTTAGTTTGAGTATATTTGATTCCAAGTCTACAAATGGCTTACCATACTTTTTAAGTCCAACTTAGAGTAAAAAAACAAAAACCCAGATCGGAATAAATGTTAAAGTTAAAGGAAATTTAATTGTCCTTCATAGGCAGGGTATATACGCGATCTGTACCGCAAATAAACAAAATTACTACACGGTCGAGGGAAGCCTTCATGTTCTTAATTTAAAATTTATTAAAAAATCTAAAATAGTTGCATTTTTGCTTTAGTTTGAGTATATTTGATTCCAAGTCTACAAATGGCTTACCATACTTTTTAAGTCCAACTTAGAGTAAAAAAACAAAAACCCAGATCGGAATAAATGTTAAAGTTAAAGGAAATTTAATTGTCCTTCATAGGCAGGGTATATACGCGATCTGTACCGCAAATAAACAAAATTACTACACGGTCGAGGGAAGCCTGTATGCTAAATGTAAACCTTGGTTTTGTTCACCTTTATAATTAGTACGCTTATTATTGTAAGATCGGAATAAATGTTTGGGACCAACTTTTATTCAATAATATATTTTAAAATATTTTAAAATCCTACACATTTTTTGAAAATATAACAAACAATTTTTTTAATTGTTTTTTTGTTATGATCTCTTTATTGAATATTTGTTCACATCTAATTCACTTTGTTTAATAAAACGTATTATTGAAACTTGATGATTGGAGGGCACTCTCTGGTGTTAACGGCTGCTTTTCGAATGAAAACATCCCTGTAACTTAAGCTTCATTTAATTATAACTATTAGTTTTAAATGATAACTTACAAGTTTTAGTTCCTAAAATTCTTTTTAAACAAAACTGTTCTTCCCCTTTAAGCTTTTAGGGCATCCTTTCGATTTCATAACGAATCGAAAGTGTGAAATTAGTTCTAAGACACTGTGCATATATCAGCTTATTCATTTATGATGGTGTTGTGCTATATCCTTATACGGAATTAACCTAAGAAAACAATGATTTATCGATGGCGCAGTCAGGGTAAATTAGACGAGGAAGTATAGAGGGGGGTTACCAAGAAGGGGCAGCCCCCGCGGGCACCCCTGCTTAAAACTATTTTATTTTTTTATTTTTTTATAAAAAATAATGTCTACAATCTATTTATCCAAAAGAGGATGCGATGGAGGGAGGGGGGGGGGGGGGGGCAATTATTAATTTCAGACTGGGAAACTGCATGCACTTGCCCCCCACCCCCCCCCCCCCCCCCCCCCACCCCACCACCACCACTTAGCTACACCATTGTGACGTATATCCATGCATGCATAGTCTATTTATAGTAACAGTAATTATTTTAATGTATAGGTTCAAATTCGTCTCATAAAAATTGTTTCATTTCGCTTTAGGCATTAGTATCAACCAGACATCGACAGGACAAGAAACCGATTGGGTAAGTTATTGCAAATAATTAAAACAAAATGTGCTGTTAGTGATACATGTTATAAGGATTACTGATTACGATTAAATTCTATATGATTTGATTTGAATTTATTGTTCCATATTTCACATTTTCATAATTAAATAAATACAAAGAGCAATATATTTGTTAAACAAAATACAATACAAATGACAGAGAACTATACTCTCAAATGTTTGAGAAATTCTTATATTTGTTTTCATGCGGGAAGATACACGATGTACACTATAAAATACCGTACTAATCTAATAATAATGGTGTTATTAATTAAGTATCAACTATTAATTTCATTTAAAACACATTTTATCATGTATATCGTCGACATATTTTTGTTATTATCGCTGGGATGTGCGTCTTGTTTATATCAGACTATCATTAAATGATTCCATTTTTACTGACATAATCCTTTTCTATGTGCTTAAGAAAATAATATTCTTTTATTAATCCATACATGTGTCAAACAAAATATTATGCATGAAGGAATTATAATGTAATATAGTGTGTATAATGTAAAGCGCTTAGACATGTTTATCAATATGATTATCACATTAGGCGCTATATAAATCGAAAGCATTTATTATTATTGTCAATATTATTTATTCCCTTACAAATCGAAACCCGAGTTTGATGATTGACTGCTTCATTATACAGTTATAAAGGCTTTTTACTGAAGAAAGGTTCACATTGCAGTACTGTTAAACTAATTTACTTTTCTTTCATATGGAACACCATAAACAAGATCCATAAATGAAGCATGACTGATATGTAATAGACGGCTGATACATTGGTTAATGTGCTACATTATAGCAGTTTATTAATTGAGCAAGCGCATTATTAATTAATTTTGAAATGTGACATAAACACTGCAGGTTTCCATTTATCATTTTTCCTCTGCGAAAAGGAAATATAAGATTGCCCGACGATGCAGCCAACAACATAGCGGAACGTTTAGCCTTTACTCTGTTGTGGTTATGTTGAACAATTGGGTTTTTGACAGTATACCACTTCAGATTGTCTGTTATCAGTCATGCCTAATGTATTGATTATCTTTATGGTGTCCAAGGAAATACAATAATACGAACTTTGCTGTGATCTGTACGATATAATTTTCTTCACATACTCGGGTTCGTTTTAGGGACAATGTATACACTATGATTAGCTTAAAGTATCTTGCTATATGGCCTAAATTGATATCATCATTTACTAAAATCTGCCTTTAGGCAAGCTATATGATAAAGTATAACCTAACTTTGTATTTACTCTTCTTTCTGCTTACTCCACATATTCTCTTTGGAACAGGAATTCCTCGTTAAAATATGGATCTGGCACGGAATGTGCCGCACTTCCTCTTGTGGGGTATCCTCATCAGTTGTATACAATGGATGGAAGTAACAACTCACCCTGACGGGAATGGAATTACCACAGAACCGACAAGTCTTCGTCTGTCCGGACATGGAATAGATCTGATTCAACCTGGTGAATTTGTAGAGCAGCATGACTTGGAAAGCCTCTACCTTGATAACAACAACATTTCCTTCATCCCCGAGGGAACATTCAATGGATTAGATCGATTACGGGAACTGCGACTGGAGAATAACAAGATCCGATCACTGAGCCTTTCGGTATTCTCAGATTTAAGTGAGCTTAAGACTCTGAACCTTATCAACAATCGCATGACCTCCCTTCACCAATGGGCTAATGCAACATCACCAAGGTCTTCTCAGTTGTTGCCAAGTCTCGATAGTCTCCTGTTATCTGGTAACAACATATCGCGCATCGGATGTGAAGACCTTGCTGGTCTGCCCTCAGTCCAGTGGTTAGACCTCTCTCGCAATAGAATCGCCTACGTATGCTACCGCGCCTTCTGGACACTGGTCAAGCTGTGGGAACTCCGGCTGGACCACAATGAAATCGTCACACTCGTTCCGCGTTTGTTTCTGGAACAAAACATCCTGCATGCTCTTCATCTGAATGGCAACAGGTTCAGAGAGGTGAACGACCAGCAGTTCAACGGGTTGGCTCGACTGGAATATCTCCACCTCCATGAAGCAGAGATAACTGTTATCAGAAACGAGGCGTGGTTTGGTTTAGGTCGGGTAGTAGCGGTGGACCTCAGCGGCAACAGGATGCTGACCCTTGAACCAAACGCGTTCAGGGGTCTACTCCGTCTGCGTCGATTGCGACTGGATAACTGCGGCATAAGCGCCATCGACGCCGATGCCTTCGCGGGGCTGAACATGACTCGCAAGCTTCGTTTAGATGGCAACCGATTGCGGAATCTGCTTCCGGGAACTTTCTCCGTAATTTCCGGAAGCATACAGTTCTTGTATCTTCAGCGAAATCTGTTGACTGGTTTATCCTACAGCATGCTGCGAAACATGCGAATGCTGACGGGGCTTTACTTGGATCGGAATCAGATTGTCCACATCGACGACAATGCATTTCGAGACACACCCAGTTTGAGGTTCCTTTCTTTGTCCCAGAATGAGATCCACTCATTCCCTCCGGGACTTTTCCAGCTCACTCCGCAACTAGAAGTGATCGACTTTTCTCAAAATGCAATATCTAACCTTCCGAAAGGGCTCTTCTCTTACATCAACGTTTCTCATCGTATCAACGCCTCGTATAACTCTATTACAACCCTAGCACGAACCTCATTTAGTGAGCTGGCAATGTTCCGATTGAGTCTTCAAGAAAATCCACTTGATTGCGACTGCCGCCTGGAATGGCTTCAAAGTCGCCTGCTGGATCAACAACCTTTGAGTGCGGATCTTCAAACCGACAATGCGTTTTGCGAGACCCCTTTTGTTATGCGAGGGAACATCATAGGCCATCGAGACAACCACCGTCAACTTGTTTGTGACCCACTGCTCCCACAAGGCGTCAATGAGTCTTCCTATTTGTCCTTGAGGGAAGGCACAGATATCACCATCATGTGCGCGATATTTGCACACGCGCCCCTCGAAATCGACTGGATTTTCAATGACACGGTCCGGTTGCAAGGAGACACATCCATTCATGGTTGGCGTTTATCTATTTCAGAGGATAATCGAAATATCTTGTTACAAGACATCACGCAAGCAATGTCTGGAACCTTCACCTGTCTGGCGAGGAGTTCTTCTGGCCAACTTCGTCAGCATATAACGATCTGCGTGAGATCAGAGGAAAGGATTTCAGAGTGTGTTCAAACAGGCTATAACGACAGCGTAACTATGGTGACCACATTTGGATATACGGGACGAGCCCATGATCGCGTCAAAAGTGATTCAATACAGACAAATGTCATCAGGAACATATGCTTCTATGGAATCGTCCCAAGCATTGTATTAGTACTCATTCTAGTTCTCGTATCACTTCTGCTAAAAATGGCTTTTGTTCGTCGCGATCAGCGTCTCAACAGCGACGCAGTGCCGACAGCGGTCAGTTCTCCGCACTCGTTCAGTAGAATAGGCCTACCTCCTCTTCCACGTGTCCCAGACAGAATATTGAACAACGCTTCAGCTAGGGGAACTGCCTACAGACCAGGAACTCTCGCTTGGAACGCAGCAGAGGTTTGGGTCACCCCGTCAGAGAGATCAGAGGATATGTACGCCATGCCGGGATCGTCTTCGAACAGTTCAGAAACGACCGAGACAGAAACCTCTCCTCTTGGTACCAGTGTCCATCGTTTGTTTTTCGCGCGAGCATCGGACAATTCACACTCGACCGAGGCAAGGATGTCGCGTACTGACAGACATGAGCATCGTTCGTTCTTCACTCGAGCATCGGGCGGTTCAGAATCGACTGAGGCGGGAATGCCACGAACTGGCATAAATGGGCATCATTTGTTTTTCGCTCGAGCATCGGGTGGTTCAGAATTGACAGAGGCGGGAACGTCGCGAACAGGAATACATGGGCATCATTTGTTCTTCCCACCAGTATCGGACGGTTTAGAATCGACTGAGGCGGGAACTTCGCGAGCTGGCAGAAGTTTGCATCGTTTGGACGTTGGTGGAACAGCCAACAGTTCAGAATCGACCGAGCAGGGAATAATCGTGAATCGTGTGTACTTTGGGCGAGCATCGGACAATTCGAAATCGACCGAGCAGGGAACATCGCATACTGGGAGAAGTGTGAATCGTTCGTTCTTTGGTGGAATTCCGAACAGTTCAGAAACGACAGAGGCGGTAACGTCGCGTACAGGAAGAAATGAGCCTCATTCGTTCTTCGCTCCAGCATCGGGCGGTTTAGAATCTATCGAGCCGGGAACGCCGCAAACTGGCAGCAGTTTGAGTCGTTCGTACTTTGGTCGACCATTGGATGGTTCGGAGTCGGCTGAGGCGGGAACTTCGCATACCGACAGAAATGAGCATCATTTGTTCTTCACTCGAACATTGGAAATGCCAGACGCATCAGAATCGACTGAGGCGGCAACGTCAACGTCGCGAACAGGAAGAAATGAGGATCATTCGTTCTTTACTCTAGCATTGGATGGTTCGGAATCGGCTGAGGCGGGAACGATGCGAACTAGCAGAAGTGGCAATCGTTCGTTCTTTGGAGGAATACCGAACAGTTCAGAGACGACCGAGACTGAAACGCCACATGTTGGTGTAAGCTTGCATCATTTTGGTCGAGATATGAGTATTCCTGGTGTTGGTGATGGTGATGGAGAGAGCGAACGTGGTGATGATGGAGAACAGAATACCACCGGAAGCCACACCCCTAACGGAATGCATGACTTGAGAATATATTTTGAACCGATATGAACTTTCTTTTCTCCTACAGTCTTGGCAGTAAATGGCAAAGAGTGGGCTGCACGGATGAGGAACTGGCCCTAGTGAACGAAACGACCACCGCAGCAATCGAGCGATGGAAGAGACTTTAATCTTAATCTGTGGAGACATGAACGAACGAATGGTGGCAAAAAGACATTGTATATAAACGGTGCCATAGGTATATTGAGGTCGTGTTATTAGGCAATCGTCTATACATGTATTATGTAATCGTCACGATCGTATACTGGTTGAATATCTCTATAGAGAGCGTTTTCAATTTTGTTTTGGCACAAGGCAAATCTCCAGTGGCGTATATATATGGGGGAGGGGGGGGGGGGGGGGTGCACGTGCCCCCACCCCCAATAATTTGACAAAATAATTTAATATGATACATATGGGAAATATCTTTCAAAAATAAACGAATTTTTTTAGCGTGCCCCCATATGCGCCCCCAATCTGTCCGAACTCAATGGGTGGAATTCACAAAGGAGGTTTGTAGGAAGTTTGTACAAACCATGGTTTGACCATGGTTTACATCTATGGAATGCCATTTGTAAACTGATGGAGAAAGAATGTAAACTCCTTTCTTCTTAACAATGTTGATTTACAGTTTTCTTGTATACGAACAGCATTCCATATAGATATAGACCATGGTAAAACCATGGTTTCGTACAATTAACCTCCTACAAACCTCTTTTGTGAATTCCACCCAATGTCCGACCACGCAACGCCACTGTAAGATCGTATACATTGTCTTCCCGCCTTGCAGTCACAGACCCTCATCCCGCTGATTGGCTAACATAGCTAAGCCATCTGTCTGTCATGTCTGGGTCCCGTTAAAGGCCGTTACAGAAAGTGATATTCGATTGTACATTACAATTAATTGTAAGTCTTCGGGTGTATTTTGAAAACGATTTAAAGCTCAAATCTATTGTATCTACGTCACTAAATATTTTAGCAAATCGGTATTCTGAAACTGTACTTAAGATATATTTTAGTGACGTAGATGACGTAGATACAATCAATTTTAACTTTTTCAGAAACAAAACCTGCAGGTCATGTGTTCTAAATGCGCAAATCTGATTGGTTGAAACGCGCAAATTTTCTGACTTACAATTTCTCAGTAATTGTATAACTCGATTGTATCTCTTTCAGCAACGGGGCCCTGTGTTAAAAAGTAATAAACTAAAATATTTGTTTTTTATGATGCCACTTTCTAAAACTGTCAAAGTGTTTATGCAAAGTTTATGTCGTCTAATTATAATTATTGTGTCAACTACTCAACTGATAGTGATGTGTGAACGTTTCAGTATAGATCAATGTAATTCGTCCAAGTAATGAGCAAACAAGTGTTTCGCTGACTGGTTGCCATTATGTTTGTAAACATGTACAGCATTTTTTTTAATTATCTCAAGAAAGACTTTAAATTTGAACTATTGTATTTGTGTATCACATTTTCGCATTAGAAAGAGGAATACATCAATTAGGTATGGCAGAATCACTGGAATTGCACCATGTTAATTAAATGCGACAATTGATCATTTGTGCTTTTGAGTAGGACTGGATTGTTCACATTTTCATAGTGTTAGTCAACATTTTCATTATTATATCATATATGAAGAGATTATAATTCACAAAAGCTCTATATCCACCTTTTCAAGTTAGTCCTAAATTTTAGATATCGCGATAGCTACGTAGCTTATGGATGAACTTATACCGTGAACCCAATTTTCATTTAAAAAAATGGATTTAGCGCCTTTTGGAATTAAGCTCTTCATATTTATAAACAAAACCAAATATATATTCATCTGGACTTACTATTTTGAGTGTAGTACAGTTTCACAACCTATCGAGGTTGTTTCTTCAGCTAAACAGTTGAATAGATTCGGTTTGGTTTCTATTAACTCTTTCCTGGATGAATCAAAATGTACATTACGTTTCACCCAAGTTAGAAAATAACCGCTTCTCAGGCCTGAGGAGAGGTTGAGAGATTCGTGCCTCTAGTAGAATTTTATCACCGTTTACACCGTTCTTATCGGTTTACTGCGTGTAACCGGAGGAGATTATCTCTATAATACCACTAGGTCTCGGGGGGGGGGGGGGGGGGGGCAGTTAACAGGGCATAGAATGTTGACGAAAGCTATTAAAATGGTTGAGTTGATTTCCACCGTGGTGGAGATCACGGCTAACTTAGTGAAACGTAATGACATCATCTTATTATTGTATCAATTAAAATGTATATAAATACGCTATTTCACCAGCCGTTACAATCACACACAAGAGCTCGTAACCCGGACGGTGTCACTTCACGGTGGCGTAGCGACGGGAGGGAAGGGGGTGGGGGGGGGGGGGCACGTGCCCCCCAATAATTTGGAAAAAAGCAATAGAAAACATAAGGGGATATTATTCGAAAAAAACCAAGAAATACATAAGGTGTGCCCCCCCAATAATTTTGCATGCCCCCCCCCCCCCCCTATCAGTCCGACCACGCTACGCCATATTCAAAGATGTCACACCAGTGGTGTAGCGTGGTCGGAGTTTGTTTGTTTTTTGTTGTTGTGGTTGTTGTTGGTTGTTGTTGTTGTTGTTTTTTTTTTGGGGGGGGGGGGGGGGGCATGCAAATGATTGGGGCATACCTTTTGTATTCCTTTATTATTTTTTTCAAAAATGTACCCTTTATGTTTCTTATTTTTTTTTTTACAATTATACTCGGGGGGGGGGGGGGGAGCACGGGCACGTAAACAAAGGATGTTCCTGACATCCCGTAATTAAGCTTGACAGAGGTTTGCCCAATATAGCAACAACTATATTTATGAGTGCAATGTGGATTCCAAGCATACTTGCCAGTTTCAAAAGGAGTATGTTAATTGAATATTTTGTCTCTTGGGACCATATTTATAAAACCATACTACTGAGCTTAGTTTCCAACTAAGTTAGTTAAGATGATAAGGCTGATGATTAGATAAGTGCTCCACAAGAGATTCTTGTAGTTGCCAACTATGAACAACTTAGTAGGTAACAAAATAATACTTACCCAGATAACAATTAGTGACTAAGAAAATTGTATCATCCCAAATTGAATACTGGAACTAAGCAAGGGACCCGCATATGAAGAGCTTAGTTCCAAAGGACGCTAAATCCACTTTCCATACAAATTGAGTTAACGATATCAGTATATTAATAAGCTACGTAGCTATCTGGAAATCCACATTTATGGACAAATTAAACTCAAAATCACAAATAATATTGAACTATAAATGTTAATATTCCCATCGGCATGTGTACAACGTTAGACAGAGAAACCTGTCTTTTCCAAAGTTGAAAAAGTGGATTTAGCGCCTTTTGGAACTAAGCTCTTCATATACAGTATATATTTCATTTGTTTATTTTAGTAAACGGTCTATTGAGAAGGATCTTCATAAAACTACCCTCTGATATTAGAAGTGAAATTCCATGATACATATATACGAAACGATTTTTTTGTTCAATACTTCGCCCACATTATTTCAAAACACACGCAAGGAAGGCATGCGCGTAGAAAGATTTCCTTTCTTTTTGCCACATCCGGAAGTAACCTGGGGGTGTTTCACAAAGATATATTTTGTCATTATGACAAATTTGTCATAATGGTGGCATATTGGGGACATTTTGGCCAACATTTTGTCAAAACTTGGCCATATTTTGGTCAAATTCGTATAATTTGGCCATATTTTGTCAAACGTTTTGTTAAATTTTGAGCCAAATATCCCTATAATGCCACCTTCAAAATTTGTCATTATGACAAATTTGTCATAATGACAAAATATTTCTTTGTGAAACACCCACGGGTCCTTTCATAATAATAACATGAATTAAATGTTTCATAATCATTGTGATTTGGTTCTTTTTCTTCTCTGCCGCATATCCCGTGACCACGACAATCGAGAAGCCATAATATTATGATAGTTGTATTGGCAGCAGTCTGCATGGCATTCTATCGTGCTTTATTTTGCATAGCGTATACGTAATTACTCATTATTTTGAGGAAGTGCATTGTGCTAAATCACTTCAAATTAGCATTATGTTTAATTACGGTGCTGACATCATTAGTGGGATTATTACTAGTATTACTTTATATGAGCGCAATGAAATTGCGATGCGAGTCATTCGATATAGACTTCTGCCCCCCTCCCAAATATAGTCAAAACTATCTATACACTGTGAAAAAAAGGGTAAATATTTACCCAATATTTTACCCAACGTTGGAAGTATAGTCAACCTCAACAACTACTGGGCAATACTTTAACCAACGTTGTTGGGCTCATTAATGTGCCCAACTGTTGGGTAAGTACGTATATTTACCCAATATTTTACCCAACGTTGGAAGCATAGTCAACCTCAACAACTACTGGGCAATATTTTAACCAACGTTGTTGGGACATTAATGTGCCCAACTGTTGGGTAATTACGTATATTTACCCAATATTTACCCAACATTGGAAGCATAGTCAACCTCAACAACTACTGGGCAAAATGTTAACCAACGTTGTTGGGACATTAATGTGCCCAACTGTTGGGTAATATTTTGAACTAAGTTTTGTGGACATTAATGTGCCCAACCTTTTATCAAAGTAATTTACCCAGTATTTGGGCAAGACCTATAATAATTACCCAGAAAATGACATAAATTAACTAAGTTGTTGAGTTATTATGATATCAATACAATCAATAAAATCAATGAAACTATTTGTTGGGCATTTTTCAGTTGCTTTAAACAACAAATGGTCATTATCTGACTGCCCAGGACGAACAACCAATTGAAATTACTAATTGAAATTACCAATAGAAAATTACCAATTGAAAATTCCAAATTGGTATTCCCAATTGAAACTAGTTTGCAATTCGGACGTATGGGACATGTGGTCCAAATCATGTGGGATACATTGGGGTCAATGTCTATTTAGACTTTCTAAGTGCAATCTGGCTGTGCCAGCTTAGGAATGAATTTATAATGCACACGCAGCATGTCGCGTATTAATATCACATATGAAAGTGGTTATGAAAACAAATCAAATTCAACAGAAAACCAATGGTATAACAAGGTAAACATGTAATGCAAAGTTTGTCATAATAATTCTTACATAAAACACAAACGATTGATACATGAATAACGAAATAATTTTACTTCAAAATTAATATTTGTTCATATTCTGTGATTTTTTGTTGAAATCACAGTGGCACGCACGTATACAGATTACCACTCAGTAGGGCAATTACTTGCCCAACAACTGGATATCTGTATTTGGGAAGCGGCAGAGTAAAAATTTGCTCAAGTATTGGTCAAATATTGCCCAAACAACAAAACAGTAACCAACCTATATATTACCCAACAAAAAAATTACCAACGTAAATTTACTCTTTTTTTACATAGTGGCACGCACGTATACAGTTTACCACTCAGCAAGGCTTGCCCAACAATTGGACATCTGTATTCGGGCAGCGGCAGAGTAAAATTTTGCTTAAGTATATTGGTCAAATAATGCCCAACAAAACAGTTACCAACATACATATTACCCAACAAAAAATTACCAACGTAAATTTACTCTTTTTTTACACAGTGGCACGCACGTATACAGTTTACCACTCAGCAAGGCAATTACTTGCCCAACAATTGGACATCTGTATTTAGGCAGCGGCAGAGTAAAAATTTGCTTAAGTATTGGTCAAATAATGCCCAACAAACAGTTACCGACGTATATATTACCCAGCCAAAAAATTACCAAGGTAAATTTACTCCCTTTTTTCACAATGGCACGATCGTATGTAATTTACCACTCAGCAGGGCAATTAATTGCCTAATAATTGGACATCTGTATTTAGGCAGCGGCAGAGTACAACTTTGCTTAAGTATTGGTCAAATATTGCCCAACAAAACAGTTACCAACGTATATATTACCTAACAAAAAAATACCAAGGTAAATTTACTCTCTTTTTTCACAATGGCACGATCGTATGTAGTTTACCACTCAGCAGGGCAATTAATTGCCTAACAATTGGACATCTGTATGTAGGCAGCGGCAGAGTACAACTTAGCTTAAGTATTGGTCAAATATTGCCCAACAAAATAGTAACCAACGTATTTATTACCCAACAAAAAAATACCCAACGTAAATTTACTACTTTTTTTCACAGTGTAACAATAACAACAATCTATACACCAATACTGATAATTGTGGTTCCATGACATATGCTCCGCCGACATATGCTCCGCCGACATTTGCTCCGAAAAATGCAAAAAATGCTCCGCGACAAATGCTCCGCGATATTTGCTCCGCCCACATTTGCTCCGTCGACAATTGCTCCGCCGACAAATGCTCCGCCGACATTTGCTCCGCCGACAAATGCTCCACCGACATTTGCTCCACTGACAAATGCTCCGCCGACATTTGCTCCGCCGACAAATGCTCCACCGACATTTGCACCGCCGACAGTTGCTCCGCCGACAAATGCTCCGAAGATGCGACAATTGCTCCGCCGACAAATACTCCGCCGACATTTGCTCTGCGGACAATTACTGCGCCGACAAATGCTCCGAAGATGCGACAATTGCTCCGCCGAAAATGCTTCGAATATAATTGTTCCGCCGAAATATGCTCCGGAGATACGACAT
The DNA here is from genome assembly GCA_037951105.1 of Echinarachnius parma. Lineage (NCBI taxonomy): Eukaryota > Metazoa > Echinodermata > Echinoidea > Clypeasteroida > Echinarachniidae > Echinarachnius > Echinarachnius parma. The sequence goes on from JBAMJV010012849.1 coordinate 60,102, forward strand.
TTGCTCCGGTGACAATTGCTCCGCAGAAATATATGCTCTGAAGATGACAGTACTTCAAATGGTCCAAAAACATTATGTTCCTCAACCATAATTGTTCCACCGACATTTACTCCGCTGAAGATTAAACTCTTGAATGAATTCTCAAATACCTTTGGTATGAAGTGCGCTTTTATATGTTATGCGAATCTCTTGTGAAATTGGAGTACAATCGATTCAGTAACCATCGATTCATTCAAATATTGTATTGGCTGGTTTGTTTGTTTCACGTTTCTTTATACAGGGGGGGGGGGGGGGGGGGTGTTGTAATGATGCGTGACCCTGCAGCCTGCATCTAGTAGCAGAAGGGGAGGCGCAATAACACACAACACTGGCTTTAGTTTTTGATGTTACATTGGGGTTCGACTGGAGTCGAACCACGGACCCTCATAGTATCCGAAAATGCTGTGATGAATAGTATACTGTTCCAAGCAATCATCAAGCGAAGGGCATGATACTGGTGTTAAGATCGATCATGAATAGAAAAAAAGAAAAGTCTTTATAATCACTGCATTTGTATTACTCAGACTCTTTATGAATCAAGAAATTGTTCCGCATGAGTTCAAAATTTATCCACGTTTTATCAAAATTCAAAGAACGTTATTTTCACCTACTGTTAAATTGTTGGAGTTCCAATTTTGTTTAGATTTGTTCATCGTTCACTGAACAGCGAGGGCCCAATTTGTGACACTTCTAAACGCCCCCCCCCCCCCCCCCCCCCCACCCCGTAAACGATTAAGGCTGCCTTATTGTCCAACAGAAAAGCACAAACTTTTAATGCATTTTGCATTCTTATAAACGGAAGGATTGGCAGGAAGTAGCAGAAAATTGAAATTCAAACCCCCCAAAACAGCCATTTTGGGGCCAAAGGGGGGGGGGGGGGGGGTTTGTAGCTCCAAAGACCCTATATTTTGTGCGTATCAGGGATTTTCTAGCTTCAAAAACCCTATATTTTGTGCGTTTCAGGGATTTTGTAGCTCCAAAGACCCTATATTTTGGGCTTGTAGTTAGCTCTTCAGACCCCCATTTCAGAGTTCCGTGCGGCACACCCCCGTCAAAAAATAATTCGAGTGCCCCCCCGGATCCGCCCCCTCCCGACGTTCACACACACACACACACACACACACACACACACACACACACACACACACACACACACACACACACACTCACACACATACACACACACACACATACACATATATATATATACAAAGGGAGTATTTTAAATCGCAATGACTATATTCTATAATGCTGCATGCATATGTCCAAGGGCGTCGATTTCTTCTCATGGTTGGGGGGGGATGATCAGGGGGTTTGACCGAATGACGATGCGGAGCATCGTCCACGAGCCGCGAAGCGGCGAGGCGATTTTTTTTGGCTATTTTGCTAAGGGGGGGTTTGACCCAATGACGATGCGGAGCATCGTCCACGAGCCGCGTAGCGGCGAGGCGATTTTTTTTTTTTTTTTTTTGTGGGGGGGGGGGGGGGGCTATTTTGCTAAGGAGGGGGAAGGGTTTGACCCAATGACGATACGGATACTGTGTGGGTCTGGACACAATGATGGCGTTTTTCTATGCACATCACATTTTCACTTGGCAGCCCAAGGGGGGGGGGGGGGGGGGTTAAACCCCCTAACCCCCCCCCCCCCCCAGTAGATCCGCGCCTGGGGGGTGGGTGTGAGAGGGGGGTGTCCCCCCTCCCACGGAGGAAGCTTTTGCATTTTGGGGCTTGAAATTGTGCAATCTGGAGCATACCTAAGGCATCAATTTTTACGTTTCATAAACTTGTTTCTGAGTTACCGTGTTATAGATGAACACAATTAATGAAATCAAGTTTACCCTCCCAAATATTGGGGGGGATGATAATACAGGCCATCCCCCCAACCTCAAATATTGGGGGGGATATATCCCCCCATCCCCCCCCGTGATCGACGCCCCTGCATATGTCTGTAAGTGTATTGGGTACCGTGACAAAATCGTTATGATTACACGTGGAAATGGTTTGTAAGAGGGAGCAAGACATATGATATCAGCTTCAGGAAATTTGAAAATTGAGACAATGGGGGCATTTCATGAAACTTGTCGGCTCTGACGATTTGTCATTCGCTGACAGTTACCATAGTAACATTCAGCTACCAGTGCTTTGAGCCCCCGCCCCCCCCCCCCCCCCCCCGGATACTAACAAAATGTCGTCTTTGCCGGCGGAGCAATTGTCGACGTAGCTAATGTTGGCGGAGTAAACGTTAGCGGTGCAATTGTCGGCGGAGCAATTGTCGCATCTTCGAAGCATTTGTTAGCGGTGCATTTGTCGGCGGAGCAAATGTCGGCGGAGCAATTGTCGCGGAGCAATTGTCGGCGGAGCAAATGTCGGCGGAGCAATTGTCGCATCTTCGGAGCATTTGTCGGCGGAGCAATTGTCGGTGGAGCAAATGTCGGTGGAGCATATGTCGGCGGAGCAAATGTCGGTGGAGCATTTGTCGGCGGAGCAAATGTCGGCGGAGCATTTGTCGGCGGAGCAATTGTCGGCGGAGCATTTGTCGGCGGAGCAATTGTCGGCGGAGCAAATGTCGGCGGAGCAAATATCGCGGAGCATTTGTCGCGGAGCATTTGTCGCATTTTCGGAGCAATTATCGGCGGAGCATATGTCGTGTCACCGATAATTGTACCCTATTAGAATTTAAAAATAATATTGTTTTTGTTTTCAAGAGTTCAAATTTCTACTTTTTCATATGAAAATTAGTGTTACTTAATGTCTTTCTTGTGGCACATGTTGTAGCCAGCAGGGGGGCAGAGCCTGTTAGAGATCAAAAATTAAAAAAACAATAAAACTTAACACTATATAACACAATGATGGTGCATTTTGCATCCCATGTACTTTACATTGTCCCCATGTGCTGCCCCTGTAGCTATGGGGGCGGGGATGACGACAAGAGGGAAAGAGCCGCAAGTTCCCCCAAGGATTGGACAAACAATACAAAACACAAGTGGGGAAAACAAGAAAGCAGTGCATAGAGTGTACCCCAAATAATCCGCGCCCCCAAAATCGGTCAGACCACTCTTCACTCTTGTGGTTCACAAAGTTACGAACCAGAGCAAAATAACAGTGATTTCCTATTCAAATATATTAATTCGGATGGTCATATATCTCAGCCAATACGTCACATATTCGATCGATTTTCAACCTTTGAGCATTATTTTGTATGCTTTTTTGGCTTCGGTGCTCTATAACAGCCTCGTTATGTTAATGATACATTACATGCACGATTTTACGACACAATGCAATCCCGTTTTGGTATTCATACCAAGGAATATTTGATCGGTAGTTCCTCTTCCGCCAGTAGTTCTTTTCTAGAAAACGATTGACTTATTCAATGAAAATATTTCAGTCGCCTATTATGAATGCACGACGTCTGCATGTACCGAGTAACATGTTGACACGGAACTGTATTTAATAGTACAATTTTTACTTCACTGTTGTGTATTGGTCATAACCAGAACTTATGTTATTGGTGTCTTCGAATGCTTTTAACGTATTGCGCTGCACATTGTTGTGGATCATGATCATAATCATCGGAATATTCCGACATGCTTTAAATCTTCATACTCGCTGCTAATGTATAATTTATACAGGGAAGTCATAATGATATGATTCTGGAACTTTGAAGCGAACTTTCTGACGTTGTATGATTGATATCCCATATTTTGAACAACATCGTCGCATATTTTGATCGACATTCTCTTGTCTAGAGACTGATGTCACATTGATTATGATATAAGTATGATAGGCAATGGAACCACCCTGCATAATGATATCTTGAATAAATACATAACCATTATCGTTCCAATGTTTGATAAATTTTAACTGTAACTCTTACTTCGTATTGGCCAACGATAAGCTAAGCAAACATTTTCTTTTTATAACGGATGTGCTTCCCAAATTTCTGATCGTGTCAATGTTTTAATCATATACTGCAATAAACATTGTCTCATCACCTTGACCATGGATAAGCCTACAATCGTCTCCTCACTCCGGAGCCATCCATTTGTAACTATCTTGTTCAGTGGCCTTCTACTACTAACTTGTTACATACGACCTTCTCAAGCTGAATGTACGGTGAATGACAGAGGTGAGAGAAATAAGTTTTTTATAGTTCTTAACTTCTTATTTATTACATCAGTCTGAATAACACTGCTCTGTATATCTGACAATTATCACCCATTTACAGAATGTATTAAAATCAATGTACAAACAATCGTAATAAACATGAAGTTACATATTGTACTATATATATTAGTCATGTATGTAATTAATTGTACACACATATTTTGAGATATCACAGTTATCCCCCTAAATGAGGCAGGAATAAATGTGGTCATTTAAATCATTCTTTCCTACAGGCGTGACAGGTTGGCCTACATTACCCCCAGGTATCACCTGTACTGCGACAAACATGGAAAGTGAATTTTCGTCCACATGGAACTTTCAGGCTACTCAATTTGCTAATTTGGGAGTTTTTATTGACTTTGACGCGCTTATCCCAAACGGATGGACAGTGACAGTGACGGACGGCACCGACCAGTCCATCGTGACTGAACTGACCAGTGAAATGAGACCGTTCATCTCGAAGGGTTCTTCAGTTAATGTCGAGGTTCGATTCGATATAACATTGGCCTCACGTCCTTATCCCATTGAGATACATGTGACAGCCGTCAATCTTAGAGGTAAGACAAATAATTCAAATCAACATTGTTAAATCATTCTTATGCATTCTTAAAAAGATTATCATATCATTCTATCGTCTGTACAGGCATTTGTTATTAAAAGAGGAATAATCATACTTTTAGATATATAAGTATGTTAGTCCTATTATAGTGGTAATGATATTATTTAGATAAGTCAACATGAAGAATTAAATTCTTGGCGCTTGTCATTTAATTCAAGTAAAATGCAGGTAACACAAAGTCATGCAAAATTGCAATCAAGCTAAATATATTGAGAATTAGATAAGTGTTAACTAATAATTAATGAGTAATACAACATTATTGGTTTTGAGCAGTAGGCTAGTATAGGTTTTCTCATTCATTTTAACACTATTGTCATTCAATTTCATTAATTCGTCATTAAATTTCGTCCCGAGAAACCAACAGAGCGTAAATCCCAACTTCAATTTCGTCAATGGTTATTCTATTTCGTCATTGGTCAACCAATATCAAATATTTCGCATTCAAAATCGTCAATTGTCATTGGAATTCGTCTCGGCCACTGAGCGGGTGGTGAATGTTAAGTTCAATTTCGTCATTGTGCAAACAATTTCGTGAATTTGTCATTCAAATTCGTCAGGTGGTATAGCGTTTTGTTGGGATAGGAAAACCAGTGTGTGTGTGTGTGTGTGTGTGTGTGTGTGTGCGTGTGTGCGCGTGCGTGCGCGTGTGTGTGTGTGTGTGCGCGCGCGTGTGTGTGTGTGTGTGTGTGTGTGTGTGTGTGTGTGTGTGTGTGTGTGTGTGTGATGTGTGTTTGTTTGTTTGTTTGTTTGTTTTATTTCCAAATCAAGATGAAACAAAATAAATAAAAAGTCCAGTTTGATTTACTTCAAATCTCTTACAAAATATATAAAACAAAACATAACAACATTACATATATTTCTATACAAAAAATATATAATTGAATGAAGATAAGTTTTAAACGTATGTGTGTGTGTGTGTGTGTGTGTGTGTGTGTTACCCCCTATATAATTAATGTTACAATTTAACAATTACATCAAGACAATTTATAACAGAAAATTACCTCCTAAATACATAGGACGAATTTGAATGGAGTTTTGACGAAATTGGTTGCCAATTGACGAAATTGCTTTCGCTTTTATGTGTTCAGCAACTGTGACCGACGAATTTGATTTGCAATTGACGAAAATGTGTGCCTAATGACTAAATTGTGTGGTGATTGTGTTAAATTGATTGACGAAAGACGAAATTGAAGTTGGGATTTCCGCTCTGGTGGTTCCTCGGGACGAATTTGAATGACGAATTAATGAAATTGAATGACAAAAGTGTTAAAATGAATGGGAAAACCTATAGTATCTTCAAATACGGAAATGTGCAAACAATAACATTGTTCGGATGATTCATTTTTGGATGTACTAATATGATATACAACGTATGGAATTCAATGACAAACGTATTTTGTATATATTTCAAAAACATTATAATTACCCATTGCACAATCCATAATGTACAATCTGTTTCATGCATTTTATTACAGAACTGGTGGATCTCTCATCTGAAGTATGTTTCTTAAATTTTACGGGACACAATATGCATAACCAATGGAATGCTAGTGGTGAATGGAATGCTAGTGGTGAGAATAATTCGAAACAATTATATACGTGCAGCCAATGCTGCCTAAATTAGCAACTTCAAAGCCGGGAAGATTAGTCAAATTCTATAAATCAACTTTGTTCAATTGTAAATATCTTATAATATATTAGTCAAATTCTATAAATTTACTTTGTCAAATCATGTAGTGGCTAGATTCATGGTTTTTTTGTTCTCCATTTATCAAATATATTCATTATTGAATGAAAAGCCCTATATGAACTACTACTACTACTATTACTACTACAGCTGCTGCTATTGCTACTATTACTACTACTACTACTACTACTACTACTACTACTACTACTACTACTACTACTACTACTACTACTACTACTACTACTACTACTACTACTACTACTACCACTACCACTCACTACTACTACTACTACTACTACTACTACTACTACTAAGTACTTCTACTATACTACTAGTTAGGTTATACGTATATCATACGTATAACCTATTGATTTCGTTCGAATTTGTATTATTATTATTCTTCCGATTTTGTCCGTCGCATATCTCAAGATCGCATAAATCAATTGTCATGAATCGTCACATGATGATAGATCATGATCTAACTTAGAACTGCGAAGCTTTTCAGTGACGTCACATCACTATGACGTCATCAAGACGCCATTTTGTCAAATTTTAATAATCATCATATCTCAGTCATGAAATATCAATTTCAATTCAAATTTCGCATCAATATTTATCAGGTCAATGTTCATCTTTTAAGCTCATGCGCATGCAATTACGCTCGGAGACGCGCGCGTATGCGTCCGTCAATTAAAAAAAAATATTTTAAAATGCTCAAAACCCTAACCCGAGTAATTTACTATATGTTTCAGACAATTTTAAGCGTTTCAAAAATTTCCGCGCGTGCGCGTCGGCGCGCGCGTATATGCGCGCGTAACGCAAATGAACAGGAAAAATGTCGTTTTTTCACATGTTTTGCAATCCTTACACATTCCTTAATGCACCATATCATTTTGAGCCATTCTTGACTCATAATAACGGAGTACGCGCGCGTCAAAGTCAAAATTACGCGCGCACGCAAATTGGCAAAATATGGTAAAAACATCATTTTTTTATTTGGCCATAACTTTTTAAAAAGTCCACAAACACCCAATTTTCTTTTAATATTCGGATTGATTATGAATTGTAGATACGAATTCATACCTCATTTATGCCGAGTAAATGTTATAAAGTCATCATATTGACGGTTAAAGTTGAAAATGCGCATTTTAACTTATTTTAATCGATTTTGAAATCAATCACAGCAGACTTCCGACCATATCTCGCTTATTTTCTCCCAGATTTCGATATGTTGTAGCTGAGGTTATACTCTAAAAGTGCTGTTGTTTAAATTATCTAATAATATGAATTCAGGAACTATAATGTGTCTCTATACAATTGTGATTAGTCTGCCACGCGTATTTGGGCGCGTAACGCAAATAAATAAGAAAAATGCCGTTTTTTCACATGTTTTGCAATCCTGATACATCCCTCAACTCACCCTATCAATTTGAGTCATTGTTGACTCTTAATAACGGAGTATGCGCGTGTCAAAGTCAAAATTACGCGCACACGCAAATTGGCCAAATATGGTAAAAACATTGTTTTTTTATTCGGCCATAACTTTTTTTAAAGTCCACAAACACCCAATTTTATTTTAATATTCGGATAGATTATGAGTTGTAGATACGAATTAATTTCTCATTTATGCCAAGTAAATGTTATAAGGTCATCATATTGAGCGTTAAAGTTGAAATTGCGAATTTATACAATTATGATAAGTCTGCCACGCATCAACATTATATCTTGTATTGGCAAATGCAGAGTGCAATCTTTTACTCATATTCCATCATTTGTTTATCTCTGTCAAGTGAACAAGGGCTGGTGTCGTGGTACGAATCTGTCACTCTAGATCTTAAGTCTGTCTAATTGTCGTGGGTTCGAATCCAAGGCAATATTTTGTTTAACTTTTTTTCTTTCTTTTTTTTTCTTTTGATTTGACGGTTACAAATTAAATAGCGCACGAGCGTGAACATTTCCTTAGTCTGGTCTCTTATCGGCCATAACTTTTTAGAAAGTCCACAAACTCCCAAATTTCTTTGAATATCCGGAAAGATTATGAGTTGTAGATGCGAATTCATACCTCATTTATGCCGAGTAAATGTTACAAAGTCATCATATTGACCGTTACAATTTAAATAGCGCACGAGTGTGAAAATTGGCTAAGTCTGAATAGCGCCATCTAACGGCGAACAATTCAAAACAAATAATTGGCAAAATATGGTAAAAACATCCTTTTTTAATTCGGCCATAACATTTCAAAAGTCCACAAACACCCAATGTTATTTTAATATTTGGATAGATTATGAGTTGTAGATACGAATTCATACCTCATTTATGCCGAGTAAATGTTATAAAGTCATCGTATTGACGGTTAAAGTTGAAAATGCGAATCTTAATCAATTTCAATCAACGTTGAAATCGATCACAGCGGACTATTGACCATATCTCGCTTATTCTCATTCAATTTTCTCCCAAATTTTGATATATCGTAGCTGATGTCCTGCTCTATTCGCAATCTTTTCACAACAATTCGTTATGTTAACTGGATCCTGATGAATTGTTTGATTGTAAATAAGAGTCCAAATCTGATAAAAATTGAGGTTTAGCCAAAACGTATGCTTTCGACCTATAACTGCTGGAGGAATTATGCTACTAATGCGAAACTTCGCATGTAGATAGGGATTTGCAAGCCCATCATTTCATAAGTTAACACCAAATAGCGAAAATGCATATTTCATTGTCATATTTACCGTCAAAGGTCAAATAAATCAAGCATGAATACTCAATAACCACGTACGCCATGGACGTGAAATTCAGCACGCATGTAGGTTATAATGAAAGGAACATTTCATAAGATAAGATCGGATTATGAAAATGGCGTTAAGGATATATAAATTAGGTTCGTATGTCAATATAACTCACTGTTCCGTATTTAACTAACCATTAATTATTTGCACGTTCAAGAATCTGTGTAGACTTTTAGAACAATTTAGACTCGAGGTCCATTTAATAACATAACACCCACGCACGAAAACGCTCCATTCATCATGTATGCGTGTGTCAAACGGCCATTATTAAACCTGAAAAGCCAACATTGGGACATACAAAGTAGATAAAATAGTACAAAATGCTTTATTTATTTAAGGGTATAATAACATGTTCTCACTTACCATCACCTCCATCAAGCATATATTTACTACTAGCTGACTCACAAGATAGTAGGCTTGTTAAGACCCCAAAATATGGGTGTTCACTGCGATTTGGGGTACAACTCTTTTAATAACTTCAACATATCCTTGGATGAAAAGAAGAAAATTCATCCAAAGAGACACTCTGTATCTATGCAAATTAGGCCTAATTTCCATAATTTATGCAAATTTATTCATGAAAATGGGATATTACATGAAAATTGGTGTTTTCATTGACATATTTGAAGGAGAACATATTCCTTGGATCAAAAGAAGACAATTCATTCAAAGAGACACCCTGTTTATATGCAAATTAGGTCTAATTTCCATAATTTATGCAAATGTATTGATGGGAATGGGATATCTATGCCAATGGTGTTTTTATTGACATATTCGGGAGAACATAATCCTTGGATCAAAAGAAGAAAATTTATCCAAAGAGACACTCTGTATCTATGCAAATTAGGCCTAATTTCCATAATTTATGCAAATTTATTCATGGGCCCAGAAATAACGGAACGGGGCACTTCCCAAAATAAAGCCAGGAAATGACTGGGTCCATCGGATAGTGTGTCTTTTCAAATGAAAATTGATACCAAGAACATTAATTTTGATCGTGTACTTTTTGTTTTAGAGTGCTGTGAGTGACACCATATCAGGGTTCATTTTTCTTCAATTTTCACAGACCTATTGGCTAAAGAATGACCCGAACGGCTCGTCATAGAATTACGGTGAACAATGATGCGGATACCTTTGTTAATGTGCAATCGACTGAATAGCCACAGCACCGTAATTCTATAACGAGCCGTTTTGGGTCATTCTTTAGCCAATAGGTCAGTCAAAATTGAAGAAAAATGAACCCTGACATGGTGTCACTCACAGCGCTGTAAAACAAAAACTACACGACCAAAATTAATGTTCTTGGTAACAATTTTCATTTAAAAAGACACACTATCCGATGGACCCAGTCATTTCGTGGCTTTATTTTGGGAAGTGCCCCGTTCCGTTATTTCTGGGCCCATGAATAAATTTGCATAAATTATGGAAATTAGGCCTAATTTGCATAGATACAGAGTGTCTCTTTGGATAAATTTTCTTCTTTTGATCCAAGGATTATGTTCTCCCGATAATGTCAATAAAAACACCATTGGCATAGATATCCCATTCCCATCAATACATTTGCATAAATTATGGAAATTAGACATAATTTGCATATTCAGTTCAGTTTATTTCCACAATTTAAAATACAATTCATGTGTACATTCACAGTAAAATACAGGTAGTTTGTTATACATCAAACTAAATAATAGTAAATTATGTGGTAGGGACAACAAAAGCAAACAATAAGCTTATCGAGGTTGTCCCCCGAGAGAAACATGCAAATTAATCAGTTACAATGTAAATTCAAAAATGAATACTGTTTCGAGTAGACACATAAAGTAAAGAGAAACACACACGGACAGACACACACACACACACACACACACACACACACACACACACACACATACACATACATATATGCCAGGTTACCGTACTAATATTCACTGGTTAGCGGCATTTGCCAAAAGCACTAATTTATATTTACGTTTAAAGGAGTTCACAGAGGGGCTGTTTCTAATTTCATTTTCAATGTGATTCCAAATAATTGGTCCCTTATAGAAAAGGGAATCTTTTGAAACATTGGATTTCACCAGAGGAAGATGATAATTTGTTGATGACCTTGTATTATATTCATGAACATCTTGATTCAAATAGAAATAAGAAGATATTAAATGAGGCAATTTGTCTTTAGAACATAAATACATAAATATTGCAATATTATAATTATTCAAATCAAATACATTTAAAATCTTCATTTTGGCAAAGAGAGGCTTTGTGTGGGCAAGATAAGCAGAGCTGGACATTATCCGGACGGCTTTCTTTTGCAATAAAAATAATCTATTTACATAAGTATCAGAAGCATTGCACCACGCTATATTGCAATAATTTAAATATGGAAGAATTATTGCACTGTACAGAGTTTGTAATATATAATGAGGTAATTGGCGTAATCTATATAATATTCCAACACCTTTAGAAACCTTATTACAGACGACACCAATGTGTTCATGCCACGATAATTTATTGTCAATAATAACCCCTAAAAATTTGAGAGATGAAACACATTTAATACTTTCATTTCCCAATTTGACTTCACAATCTATATTTATATGTCTCTTTGTGAATATCATATAATTTGTCTTCTTAACATTTAAAACTAATTTGTTAGCAAATAACCACTGAGAAAGATTTACTAATTTAAAATTAAATTTATTATATAGTGTACAAGGATCTTTACCGGACATGAACACACTGGTGTCATCTGCAAATTGAATAAAAATGAAGATCATCAGAGACATTGTAAATATCGTTCATATATATTAAAAAAAGCAAAGGGCCTAAAATTGAGCCTTGGGGCACTCCACAACTAAAAGCCTGCATTTGAGATTCACATTTTCCAACCAAAACATATTGTTTGCGCTCAGATAAATAACTTTGACACCAATCCAGCAAAACACCCCTAATTCCATAATGTTTAAGTTTATTTAATAAAATTGTGTGATCCAAAGTGTCAAATGCCTTGCTGAGATCAAGAAATAATCCCAACATAACTTCTTTTTTATCAAAACAATTAGTAACTTTATAAATAAATTCAGATAAAGCTGAAGAAGTGGAATGTCCTGGCCTAAAGCCATACTGATGATCTGATATAATATTGCACTCATTCAAAAAACATAAAAGTCTATTATAAAATGCTTTTTCTAAAATTTTTGAAAACACAGGAAGTACTGATATGGGTCTATAATTACTAACGTCGTTATCCATTCCACCCTTAAAAACTGGTATCACTTTGGCCACTTTCATTTTGTCTGGAAATATACCCTTTTCTAAAGATAAGTTAAATATTTTACAAAGTGGCTCACAAATAATATGAATAACGCGCTTTACAATAGAAATGTCTACATTATCAAAACCAGAGCTAGATTTACTTTTTAAATCACAAACAATTTCAATTACTTCTTTGGGTGTCACCGGAGTAAAAAATACAGTTTTCTCATTATTTTTTAAAAAGGTCATATAATGGACATTTGCACACGGAACATCATCCTGTAATTTGCAACCAATACTTACAAAGTAATCATTACAAATTTGAGCAATCACATTTTTATCTTCAACAATGTTTCCCTCATACAGTATTTCTTTAATATTTTTTTTACCTTTCTTTTGAGTACCCAATAGATCCTGTAATATATTCCAAGTACGTTTCATGTCACCCATGGCACTATCAAATTTTCTTTTCAAATACGTATGTTTAGCTTTTTTCAATTCTTTATCAACTACATTACTCTACCTTTTATATACATCATGTCTATACTCTGACCGATTCTTTAAATATTTTCTATACAACAACCATTTTTTATTGCACATTTTACGTAGAGTATTTGTAAACCAGGGTTTATTTTTACATTTCTTTTTATTTTTCACCAATTTGACAGGAAAAGAATCATTATGACATTTTAAAAATTGATGTAAAAAACAATCATAGCTGTGATTGGGGTCTTCATTTATTACCCATATAATGTGTTGTATTTTATTTATAAACTTTATAATATTTGTTTCACTATAATCGCGCTTTTCAAAAGTACATTCTGGATTATTATTTTGGTCATTACAATATCTATAACAAATACAAAAAATAGGTAAGTGATCACTTACATCTGCAGCCAAGACACCTGTTAACATATTGCCTAAATTATTAGTAAAAATATTATCAAGTAAAGAGCATGTATTTTCTGTAATGCGAGTAGGGAAATGAATTAAAGGATACATACAATTCACCATAAATATATCTAAAAAATCGTTCACAAATGTGCATGTAAAAGCTTTTAACAAGTCTATATTATAATCCCCCATCAAAAATATATCTTTATCTTCAATATTTACAGTTTGTAAAATTAAATATAATGATTCAATAAAAGACTGAACAGAACACCCAGGTGGCCTGTATATTGCACCAATAATGATATTTTTATGAGTATTATTAATTTCTACAAAAATACTTTCAATAAAATCATTATTTACATCCAAATCTACTCTATGTACAAAGTCCAAATCATTACGTATAAATATTCCAACTCCACCTCCTCGCTTTCCTTCACGACAATTACCTTTAAACTTATATCCATCAATATTGCACAGAGAATCATTGGGTCTTAACCATGTCTCAGTGACGCCTATTGCACTAAATTTAACATTTAAAACATCTAAAAGTGAATTAATTGAATCAATATTTTTTCCAATGCTCCTACAATTCATGTGTACACATGAGAATAATTTATTCACATCATTACCATTTAAATTTAATTGCTTCATAGAATCATTCAATTCTTCTGGCAAGTACAACGATTTATCAACATCACAAATATTTTCATTTAAATCAAAGGACAAATATTCAGAGAACCTATTGACATCTACCCCATTTACACTGTGCTGGGGATCTATATTGTTTGGCATATTTCACTTTTCACATTCGCACGTTAGCAACACAAAATCACAAACACAACACACAATCAAATTAAAATACACTTATTACTTCTATATTATTTAACTAACAAATACAAACAAAAAAGGATGAAAGTTCAAAGAAACCAGAAACCATGATAAAAACTTTTTACTCATAACTACAGGTTTAAAATTAAGGAAAGGTGTTCACCTTATTGTTCAGCACAACGATCAGAATATCACAGGGATTTGAGATCTGCGATTGCTGTTATCAGTTTTCTTGTTTCCTTGCCATTTGTAGCTTTCACAGCTGCGAACAGGGTGTCTCTTTGAATGAATTTTCTTCTTTTGATCCAAGGAATATGTTCTCCTTAAAATATGTCAATAAAAACACCATTTTCATGGAATATCCCATTTTCATGAATAAATTTGCATAAATTATGGAAATTAGGCCTAATTTGCATAGATACAGAGTGTCTCTTTGGATGAATTTTCTTCTTTTTATCCAAGGAATATGTTGAAGTTACTAAAAGAATTGTACCCCAAATTGCAGTGGCGGACCTCTTAACAAGCCTACTAAGAGCGCTACTCCTAATACTGGTTACCAATGCATAGTCCTTAAGATCACAAATGCCAGGCTTGAAATATAACTTTTATATAGCATTTATTGTGAGAAGTTACTAAGCAAATGTCATGTTGCCGTTCAGGAAAGAAGATGAGAATTATCAATTTAATGCTGGCCCAGATAAATTATTAGTCATTGAAAATCATATTATAATATCCGAAGAAGTCAGTCGAAACAATTTTCAGAGCTAAAACATTAAAATACATTAGTTGTTTTCAATTTACAATTATCCTGCAATGCTCCATGATTTGGCGTGGAATAGCGCCATCTATCGGCGAATAATTCAAAAATCGGTCAATTGTCTTGTCGCAAGGATTCCAGAAATGCATGACTTGCACTTAATAATCAACAAAAGCTATTATTCACCAGATATATCCAGACTTTCGGCTAATTATGAAAGGTAGCATTACCTTCATGCCAAATCCAGCATAAAACTACAGATTATAACAACTTAAGTAGTGTTTATGATTTATTTTAGGAAAAAAGAATGACGTTATCATTCCTCCGCGTTTTTGAGAAAAAATTCCAGACGGCTGAATATCGTACATTGACAAGTCCAATCACTGATATGTCTTGCGGAACAAGTTGCGACGTAAGATCTAAGGGTCGTGGGTTCGAATCCAAGGCAATATTTGTTTTACTTTCTTTTTTTCTTCTTTTTATTAGGGGGGGGGGGGGGGGGTATCTGCTATTATTTCTATGCTGATTGAGTAGTTATTTTTGGAATCATCCTTTTATCATAATAAATCGATACGTATAACCTTAATTCGTCCAAAGTGACGCATTCAACATCTAGTTCTACTTACAACTATTCACGTTGGAACGTGCAAGAATTAAGATATTTGATTTTTTCTTTCAATTCAATTATTTTGAATGAAATCAGATACAAATCTGTACATTTACAGTGTAATAGGTATCACATATATAGCTTGTCGAGTAAGGGCACAATGGTGATGGTAACAAATATATACATATATACAATATTTATGAAAACAATGAATACCTATTCAATAAATATGACACAAATACACTGTTGCTCATACAGTTGGAATATTTCACAGAGTTAGCTGTAAAATGTTCAACCAAAATTGGCACAGAGGCTCTCTAGGCCAGTACTCCGTCCAACGACATTGGCTACACGCCAAATGATGCTTGTGCTCCACCAGGAAGGGGTGTCAACAAGCAATGTCCACTATTTCGTTGGAACATCGCAGGATACGTTCTGTAAAATCCTCAGACGTCATCGAGAGGAGGGTCAATTAAAGCCAGGGGAATCTCTAGGACGTCCACGATTGACCACCAGGATATATTATCGTAAATTGCTTAACCTGTGCCGTAGAAACCGGAAATGCCAAAAAGGCGCCTTCGCCGTCTATTAAGAAAACACTATGGAATCAACGCCTTCGCCAAACTGTACATCAGAGATCGCTCTAAGATGGTCACCGAGCAAGACAAACTTCCAAGTGTCCACCACATAACATGCAACCAAGATTCACCGTCGGGCCGTCGCAACCTCACGTCGTTCTATGAATGCAGAAATCTTGGACCTTCTCGCCACCTAAATCGACGAACCATTTGTCTTCCATCTGTTCGGTCAATGATGTTATGGCTCGTACCCATTAAGATGACATATCACTAGTGTCCAGGTGGCAATCTGCTGGGCTCCCTAGTCGAGGGACGTCCAGTAAATCTCGGTTGCATGGTTTGGAGTGGACACTTAGTAGTTTGTCTTGCTCAGTGACCATGTTAGAGCGATCTTTGATGCACATGCGTTTGGCGAAAGGCGTTGATTCCATAGTGTATTCTTCATAGACGGCGAAGGCTCCTTTTTGGCATTTCCGGTTTCTACGTCACGAGTTAAGCAATTTGCGATAATCTATCCTGGTGGTCAATCGTGGACGTCCTAGAGATTCCCGTAGCTTTAATTGACCCTCCTCTCGATGACGTCTGAGGATTTTACAGACCATAACCTGTGATGTTCCGACGAAATAGTGGACATTGCTTGTTGACACCCCTTCCTGGTAGAGCACAATCATCGGCTGGCGTGTAGCCATTGGCATTGGACGGAGTATGGCCTAGAGAGCCTCTGTGCCAATTTTGGTTGAACATTTTACAGCCAGCTCTGGGAAATGACCCATAACAATGACTTGTTGGACAAACGCTTTGGAGAGGGAAAGGGGCTAATCACCAAAGTTCCTGCCTTTCAAAGCTCAAAACAAAAGGCTTAATTAATTAATGCAAATTCATGAAACCATTTATTGTTCATTGGTAGTTTGGAAACATTATATAGTCATTTTTTAAAGTCTAAAATGATTCATTAGGCGCAAAAAAAGGAAAAGGAATGAAGTTCGATCTGAAAAAAAATATTCCAACTTTATGAGCAACAGTGTATGAAAACTGACAATGGAAAATACTATCATACAAAAAATACTATGCACTACATACAAATGCAGTAGAAGTAAATGATATAGAAAAAACAATTATACGAAGAAAACACTACATACATCTTGAAAGTTACAGAAATGGACATCAACAAAATAATATACAACTCTCTTTTCTTCAAACAATGATTATTAAGGTTACTCCGGGACGGGAAACGGCAATTATGTAAGTAAGGTGTACACATGCTCCTCCACAGAACCGAACCTCCAGACTGGCATGACTGGCGACCATCTAGTCCTCTCTTTCAAATTCACATCCACCTGGTCAACGACTCGGATAAGGTCTAGAGAAGTGTCAGTATTATGTCCGAAAACGCCAATTGAAATAATTCCAAGTCAATTCAGCTTCAGAGTATCATGTACACCTTCCTCAAGCGGCGAAAATTTGGTCGTAAGTATTCATTTACTGATAGTGAAAATTCGACAAAATTATGTTTTAATTTATTATCCTGAGTAGTAGTAATATTTACGTTTGAGAAAATAAAAATACACATTCTTTCTAATGCAAGCATTTTTTGATATATGTAAGTGGAAGAAATACTAATGCTGTTGAAAAAATTAGCGTAATTCTTGGTCTACCAAATCTACGAAAGAATAGAAAAAGGAACCAACAAGATTTATGCACAGTTGTGCAATTGTGCTAATAATCATAAATCTTGCGGATGATCTCGTCTAGCTACATGATAGGAAGTATGTATTATAGAGGATTTTATATGGGCAAATTATTATGATATCAAAATGATAAATAAATATAAATGTTGCATATTTAAAATGTTGAACATGCATGAACATATTTGCCATAGCCATTAGTATAACGATTGCACACAAGCAAGACCCTCTTTGGGGTTATTTGTTATTATCATTGTTTTCTTTAATAATTGTATGTAGAATTAACAATTGGGATAACGTATTGCCTCATTATTTGTACTTTACTATAGTTTCAACTTGATTTTTATTTGCTGGTTCCTGCTCATATTTTGTTAATATATTTTCTCCCTTTCTTTTCCAAATATAATTTCTTATTATTCTTACAACTGCCAACATTGCCACAGGTAACATTCAGTGCAAAGGGGGCATTCACTCTAAACGTTGTCAAGGAGACTGTTTTCTACTTCCAACCCGGCAATATTATCATGATTACGATAAGTAAGTTGGTCATATGATTTTGGACGTTGTTTTTGTATATTTATTCTTCTCCTGGAACTACATTTTACATTCGATGTGGATTGCGTGTGTGTGTTAGCGTGTGGCAAACCTGAGCCATTTTTGGTACTGTTTAAAAGCAACTGCCTAACGTATTGCAAAGCATGATTTAGAGATATACTGTTAATTGCAAGTAAGCAATCAAACCTAACGCATCTTTTAAGAGCTCATGAGTCTTAATAACAATATTATACTGATTAGAAATCGAATTGAAAATAATGTATGCAAAGTTGCGCTTAAACTCCAACACCTTGCATGCAATGAGTTTGCGCTGCAACTGTATTATAATACTAATATTATACATTAAATGTAATTGAGCGCTATTTTTTCATAAAAGTACACATTTGAAGGACAATGAAATCCGGACAAATTGTTGAATGTACTATAAGACACTAAATAGGATGAATATCCCTGAAGATTTGAGCACAATCGGTCAAGAAATAAGAAAACTATGGCTCTTTGCAAATATCCATTTATTTCTATGAGTGACTCAAATTGGCAACGCACTCTGGCAAAGTTGTGGACTAATCCCCACACGTTTTGTACACAAAATGTCAATTTACCCTTCGTTTGAGTTCAACATATGTTTTATAGATTACATTTATACACAACATATCGTGAGTTTGGGAATGGAAAAATGTGAGAAAACTGTAAAAATGGGGAAATGTGTGTACAAAACATATGGGGAGTAGTCCACAACTTATCAGAGTGCGTTGCCAATTTGAGTTCCCCATAATAATAAATGGGCATTTTTAAAGAGCCATAGTTTTCTTGTTTATGGCCCGATTATGCTCTAACTTTCAGAGATTATTCCTCCTAATCTCTTCAAGTCTACGAAAGCAACAGTTTGTTTGGGTTTCATTGCCCTTTAAATTAAATTCATCCTCTTGTCCTGATCCAGGTAAGGTGCCCTCTTTGCCTACCACATCACCGGGAGATGCGTCTACTAATGACGCACAATCGGGTAAGCATATTTTTAAATATTATACTTCCTAAATTATTCAATTTGATGTGACTAATGAACATGTCAAGTTTTGTTGTACGGAGAAAGGATTGACATACCCATGATACCTGTCAAACAAAAGACAGGAAAAGAGCTCGTGCAAAGTTTAGAAATATAGAACAGGTAAATGGTGCGTTATACATACACTGAGGAATCTCTTTCCTGACGAAAATGTAGTTTGTAATTGTATCTATTTGTAACGGGCATTATCTGCCTCGGCCATCAATAAAGAATATTTATTTTGATCCCTTCGTTTAGAGAAGGTATACTAGACAGATGTAAAGATCAACGTTGTTCTTCTTTTGGGCGTACGGGCACATTTCTTTCCATGTGATCTGATGTCTGTTGCCCGAAGAAACAAAATTTTCTTCTGTTTTTCACCTGGCAACCAAAACAAGAAAGAAGACAAAACGGGTTCTCACCACTTACATGACTTAGGTGTCCGGAAATGATAGGCATATAATTCTCATGATCTTGCCCGAATATGATATAATTTTGCTCGACTATGCATATTTTTGCACGAATATGATATGAGTTTTCCTGAAAATGACACGTGCGCTGCGTGCTAATCCTGAGGCAAATGCTGCACAATGGTTTCGCACGAACGAGCGTATAGATGAGGCCAGCGTAGACGGGCACAACTGACGGTGAATTTAGGCTCAATGTCATCGGCTTTCATAAACGTTTTAACTGATATTTCTGCATTTAACGATATAGACCGGCAGCCCAGAGGTCTTTTGTGCATCGACAAGCGTACTGATTGTTGAACATATGAATATTTAGAGGAGAATGTAACAAATCCAAACATATGAGTCTCCCGGGGTGTACCCGTGGATAAAGGGGTCCTTTGCGCCTCCAAAGTTTGGCCCCTGGGGATTGTCCGATGCTTCTATTTTTTTGCGAATGTACCGTGTTCAACATCGCTCACTGCGGGGAGAGCGAAACAGATTACAAAGTGATCGCTGATGCGTATCTGGTAATTTCGGAAAATGTGACGTTGCCGGTTTTGAAAGACGAAATACACGTTGATGCATTGGGGATTATATCCAAAACCTCTTGCAACTTAACAAATATGTCTTACAGATTACAGAATACATGGTGGATTCTGGTTGATGGAAAGTCAGCAATCAAACTTAACGCATCGTTTATGTCGCTTAAGAATCATAGTAAATATACTGCTTTGAAAAATTCGATTGAAATATGTATGCAAAGTTGCGCCTAAACTCAAACACCTTGCACACAATGAGTTTCCGCTGAAACTGTATTATGTACTAATAGTCAGGTTCACTATGTAAACCTTTTTTTTGGGGGGGGGGGGGGGGATTTGCAAACTGTATAATATAAGCAGTCAGAAAACCGATGTTTACAATTTTCCGGAAACATGTATGGCGGCCATTTTGGATTTTAAAAATGGCCGCCATAACGTTGTTACTAATACCTCAGCTTTCCATGTGGCCTAGAGTCATGATTTCAACGGCTAAACATACATTTTAAGGGACAGGGTAGCCAGTGGTACAATGTAAAATAAGTCAAACATAACCACACAGCGGCCATCTTGGATTTTCAAAATGGCCGCCTTGGAAATCAGTGTTTTTCAGTATCTCAGCATCCAATTGCTTAGAGTCATGATTTTAATGGATAAGCATACGTTATCAGGGATGAGGAAGCCTTGCCTATGCGAGAGAACCGTTCCGTGTTGTCTTCCCCCTTGAATGCGTGGAAGGCTGGCAAAGCCTTTGCTCTTTCTGAACCTAGAGCTGTCCATATTGGCTGCACTGGGAACACTCCGGAAGCCATTTCTCAGCAGAAGGTCATATTGTGCTATGACCAGCACCAGAACATCAGTGTCTGGGGAGAAGACCACAAACTCTGCATCAGGTGGGTTCCTCTTTGATGCCAGCGCAGCATTGTGTATGAGCAGTGTATCCTCCTCTTCGTGATTGTTGTCCTCGATGTGCAGCTCGCTAATGCTCCTAGTACATTCTGCGGCAGATGCGATAATCAGCGTTGACGAGCCTTGGTTTTACTCCAGTGTTTTTGCTGTCAGATACTCAGTCAGATCAGCCTTCGTTTTGACATGGGAAAGGAACGTGCTCATTGGGATGTGATTGATGTTGGTGTCATCTCTGATCTGATAATGGATCAGATCCTTCCCTTATCTCTGTTTCTACCTTGTTGTACTCTTCAGGAAATCAGCCTTGTATGTGTCAAACACTAGAATGATCTCATCACACAGTCTCTTGTGAGAAACATCACTCTGGTATTGGAGCATTCACTGAGGTATTTAACTGTCACTACCAGACTATTGTCTCTGGTGATATCATTCTGAATACATACAAGCCTGATTCCCTGAAGAGTGCTACAAGGGACAAACGGAGACAATTCAAGAAGAGTTTCCAATCCAATATCAGATCAGAGATAACACCAGCATCAATGACATTTCAACAAGCCGGTTCCTTTTCCACTACACAGCGAAGACTGATCTGACTGCGTATCTGGCAGCAAAAACACTGGCGTACAACCAAGGTTCGTTAAAGCTGGTTGTCGCATTTGCCACAGGACGTACTAGGAGCAACAGCGAGATGCAAATCGAGGACAACAATCACGAAGAGGCGGACACAATGCTGATCCACAATGCAGAGCTGACCTCAAAGAGGAACCCACCTGATGCAGAATCCAGACACTGGTGCTTGGCATAGCACATTATGACCTTTTGCTGAGAAACACGTCAATGTCGATGGCTTCCGGTGTGGTCTAAGTGCAGCCAATATTGACAGCTCTAGGTTCAGATAAAGCAAAGGCTTTGCTAGCCTTCCACCCATTCACGGGAGCAGACAACATAGAACGGTTCTCTCGCATAGGCAAGGCAACCAAGCTGAAAGTCTACCTAAAAACAGGCGGAGAAGTCATCAAGAGATGCCGCTAAAGTCACTGAAGTCACTGAAGTCACTGCTGTCAACACTGGCTACATTCGTTTGCGCTGTATATGCACCAAAGGGCATTCAGATTGCATCCCTGTGTTGCGATTGTATCTTTTCTGCAAGCATATGGCTAAACGTGACACGCTGCCTCCCACCCTTGGTGCATTCAAGCAGCATATCCACCGAGTCTAGATTCAGGCCACATTATGGGATTAGGCAAGCACTGCTCTGCAGCAGTTCCTGGATCCACTGCAGCATGGCTTCTACAAGGACACAGCAGCTGATCAGGTGAAGCCAATCACAACTGAGGTCCTCCCAGCCCCCAAGGTCATCATCAAGATGGTGATATGCCAGTGCAGAGCAGACTGCTCATTAACATCTTGATGCTCTTGTAGGTCCAAAAGCTTATCATGCACAGAACTCTGTCAGTACAGCATGCACTCAGTGCTAGAATGACGGAGGACTCTAGGAATGACATGTTGCCGACCAGTGACAGTGATGATGATGATGATGATTATGACATGTAAAGATTCTGCTATAAAGTTGTCCGAGAAACTGCATAGACATGCTGAAGGTATGACTTATTGCCACACAAAGAAGTGCTGAGCCATTTATAACGTATATCATAATATAATGAACAAGATAATCTGCTATATGGTTATGTTGAGCTTATTTTACTTAATACCACTGGCTTCCTTATCCCTGAAAATGTATGTTCAGCCGTTAAAATCATGACTCTAAGCCACTTGAATGCTGAGATATTGAAAAACACACCCATTTTCAAGGCGCCCATTTTGAAAATCCAAGATGGCAGATTTTTGTAATGTTGAGCTTATTTAACATTGTACTACTGGCTTCCTCATCCCTGACAATGTATGTTTAGCATTAAAATAATGACTCTAAGCCACTTGGATGCTGAGATATTGAGAAACACCCATTTTAAGGCGGCCATTTTGAAAATTCCAAGATGGCCGCTTTGTGGTTATGTTCATCTTTATTTCACATTGTACCAATGTCTTCCCCATCACTGGACAATATATGTTTAGCCATTACAATCATGACTCTTGGCTACTTGGAAGCTGAGATATTGAGGAACACCAATTGTTAAGGCAGCCATTTTGAAAATCCAAGATGGCCGCCATGCATGCTCCGGCAAATTGTAAACATTGGTTTTCTGATTCCTGTATACTATACATATTTTAAAAATGTATAGGTTTGCAAATCCCCCCCAACAAGTTCACGAAGCCTAAAATCGTGACATGGTGATCCTGACTATAATATAATACATTAAATGTAATTGAGCGCCATTTTTTTCATAAAAGTACACATTTATATCAATCATCCTCTTGTCCTGATCCAGGGTAAGGTGTCCTCTTTGCCTACCACATCACCAGGAGATGCGTCCTAATAATGACGCACAATCGGGTAAGCATAGTTTTAAATATTATACTTCCTAAATTATTCAATTTGATGTGACTAATGAACATGCAATTTTTGTTGTACGGAGAAAGGATTGACATACCTGTGTAACCTGTCAAACAAAGACAGGAAAAGAGCTCGTGCAAAGTTTAGAAATATAGAACAGGTAAATGGTGCGTTATACATACACTGAGGAATCTCTTTCCTGACGAAAATGTAGTTTGTAATTGTATCTATTTGTAACGGGCATTATCTGCCCCTCGGCATCAATTAAGAATATTCTTTTGATCCCCTTCGTTTAGAGAGAGTATACTAGACAGATGTAAAGATCAACGTTGTTCTTCTTTTGGGCGTACGGGCACATTTCTTTCCATGTGATCTGATGTCTGCTGCCTCGAAGAAAAATGTTTTCTTCTGTTTTTCACCTGACAACCAAAACAAAGAAAGAAGACAAAACGGGTTTTCACCACTTGCATGACTTACGGTGTCCGGAAATGATAGGCATATACTTCTCATGATCTTGCCCGAATATGATATAATTTTGCTCGACTATGCATATTTTTGCCCCGAATATGACATAATGTACTTTTGCACGAATATGATATGAGTTTTCCTGAAAATGACATGCTTTTGCCAGAATATTCGCCGTTTTCAAACTCTCGGGCTGGGTTGGGGGGGGGGGGGGGGGGGGGGGGGCTGCAGACACCCTAGCCCCCCCCCCACCCCCCCCCTCCCCCGTTCTCGTACGCCTATGGTAATTCTAAAGCCCACACCTCAAAAAAAACCTTCCAAAGTCATTGTGGACGTGGTCTGGGGGAGAGTGGTAGATTGCGTGCCTTCCAATCGTGAGGTCCCCGAGTTCAAACCAACGGTATGCCCCCCATCGCGATTTTCCTCTGACCAAGGTGTATAAATGGGTACCCGGAAGGATGAAAATGAGTTACTTAGCACTGTGTGCACCTACTAGGGTGCCTGGCTTGAATGCTCCCTTGGGAGTGGAACATGTGCACTTTGTGTGCCGGATTGAGTGCAGTATGTATCCGATGACCGGGGTAATAATAGTGATGCGCCTCGAGCGTCGAAAGACGGAACGTGCGCTATATCAGTAGCCACCTATCATTAGTATTAGTATTATTATTATTATTAGAAAAACAAACTTACATGCCACGCTTTTTTTCTCATGTCTTCTTATTTCACGAGTATATCTAAAAGGTCCAGGCGGCGGTGTTCCCGTTCAGTGGTCGTCGTCCTCATCATAGTCGTCGTCGTGCTGGCCATCATTGTTGCCTGCTTCGTGTACAGGTACAGGTATATCTTAATATGGGTCTCTGGATACATGTGTTATTGAAAGGCGTTTCTGGCATGTCGCTTAAAGGGATAGTTGAGTATTGGATCAAACTTAACTTTAGTAACCAAAACCTGCCACCATTACGGTACAAAGTAATAGTCTAATCATTTCGCCATGCTCGTAAAGTATACACAATTACAAACGACTAAGTAAAACCCCCTGTTATCATTCAAAAAGAGCCGTTACAACTCAAGAGGGCGCTATTTAAAAAAAATCACTGGTTTTAGCCATTTTTCATACAAAATTGTGCATTTAATGTTTTGTTAAGATAATGATTCAATAGAGATAGCATCAACGACTTTTTAAAAACCTATTCAGAATTTTTTCCAAGTACATGTAGTCTTTAAGCATTTTTAATTTGTTTTCTAAAAAGTCTAAATATCCCCCCGGTGATTGCCGGTGAAGAATCTTTTGAATAAAAATATACTTATGGATATTACAGCCGTTTAATGAACCGATTTTGATTCAAATAAAGTTTATTCTGTCATTAAAATTGTATGTTCTTTTAAATTTGACAGTCAGTTTTTCATTATCTCACAAAAAAATATCGAGGGGCATCGCGGAAATACCAATAATCAACGATACCTTTAAAGACTGTTAACCAAATCCAGCCTTAATCATGTAAACAGTTTAATAAGCCAATACAATTTGATGAATAGGCAGTAAGTTGTGATTCTAGTATTCTGATTACAACTACCAACATAATTGTTTTCGGTCTTATTTAGAGAGCAGTGTTTAATGGGTCGCCCAACAATTGACAATGTTAATGGATACCTTTAAAATGCAAAGAGAAAGCGTACGTACCATGCTTCCTTTGTCAATGTTTGTATTTTACTCCAGGATGGTACTTTATGATATATACTCCGCAAAAAAGAAACAGGGACACTTATTTAAGACAAAATATCTCATATTTTTTACGATAAAATATATGTTATTGTATATCAAAGTAAAGATAAAATGACCCTCTTCAATATTGGCATAAAATCCAGGATAAATCATTCATGCATGACTCGTAACGGTCAGTTTCAAAAATAGCAAAAATGGAACATCCATTCAACCATTTAAATGTTGATAAGCATAATATAAACGCTATATTAATGACATGGCATAATTTTTTCATTACAAATGTGATCTTTTTTAGTTTCACCTCAATAGAAAAAGTGTAAATGAAGACAAATTGTGAACGTTATAGGTTTTATATTCATCCAAATGTAACAAAATGGGGAATTCCATGGCTAATGTTTATTTGTCGAGACACAGTTTGTGCACTTATTTCAGCATAAAACTTGGTATAAAATTCTTCTCAAGTAGACCACGTAAATTAATGTTTATTGCCATTCGTCACTACTACGTCTGATTTATATATAACAAATCGTCTTGTCTTAGTTTCGGTTTATCCTTTTAATCATAGATGGCAACGGAAATCTGCAAGTACAGACAACCCATAACGGTGGTCCAAGGATAAGCGATCCATCAAATGTCTCCTCAACACCACATTGGCTTTATATACAGAGAACCAGAGCTGCCTTGTTTGCTATGATATGTCTTAAATGTTTACCTGTAATATTTGATTGTCTCCATTGTTTGCCTGGAATTTTGTTTGGTTCTGATTACTATCCCCCATTTTTATTTTTTCTAGACGGTGGTCCAGTGCTGGCCATCACCCTATGTTCCCTCTACCATGTCTGTCCGGCTGTGGTTCTGCTGGACAGTATACCAAGGTTTTACTGCCTTATTTAATTTGGTTTGCTTATCGTCAATAGAGGGCCTAATTGTCTTATTCCATTTTAGGTATCTCATCTATGACTGAAGCAAAAACCTACAAACTAGAGGTCCAGAGATGGCTCCCACCACATGCATGTCACCTCTGCACGGCCGTGGTTCTGCTGATGCCGCGTTTACCTTGTTTTGTATGGATAACTAGTATACTAAATTGTCCCTTTTGTATGCCCTGTATTTTTATTTTTCCTGATGACTCTCCTTCATTTCTCCATTTCATGTTTTGAAACTCAGACGGCAGCGAAAGCCTCCAAACCAGACCGATGGTCCAGGGATGGCCCTCCACCCCATGTCACATTTGCACGGCCGCGGTTCTGCTGAGCAACATGACTATGAAGAGACGGACGACCGAAGAGGCGGACTAAACCGTGATTCCACGGTGTATGCCGAGATTCGGGATCGGGACTACAGCAAGGATGGCAAGGAGCTTCCAGGAAAGAACCACGGGAAGCCATTGGGCTCGGGACCTGCACCCCCTGCACCAAGAGGTGGTGCTCGCTACCAAGACGTGTTGGCGCCTGGTGGTCGACCGGTGGTTGGTGCGCTTCAGGACTCCCAAGCAACATCTGAAATGCACACGTACGCAGGGCTGCAGAACCCCGATGCTGGATACACCTCGCTGCTTCCTGATCTGGTTCTCAACGGAAACAAGACGTCGAAACCGGTGAGCGAAGATCGCGGCCAAGTCAACGATGTGTACAATGAGATAGATGAACAGAACTACAATGTCCTTGACAGCGGGGAGGAAGTGTCTGGGTACCATGAGTACAACGTACCTGATGAGAATCCTGGCAGGTCTAAACCGAGTCCAAACAAGCCTCGCGCAAATAACATTAATACGAGCGGACCCTACCAAGCTTTGGGTAAACCTGACGCCAAGACGAGTAGCATCGATTCACTGGCTGGGACAAATGACCGCGATCAGGTAGTCTTACAGGAGAATGCTCCCACTGGGCAGTCAGGTATTGATGGAAGTGGGAACCACGCGTACCAGGATCTCAGACAGGGTGGAGACAACTACACACCACTCCGTACGGGGGATGCTGGCAGCGATACCCATAGTGGAAACCAAGGGTTCCGTCATGACGAAGCAAGTCCTGGTTCGGACTACCTTGGACTTGAGAAGGAACAACCGAACTACGCCGTCCTAGAATCCAGCGATCCAGAGCGTTCGGAATATGAGTCACCAAGAAGAGACCAGGATTCCGGTGACTACTTGAGCCCGAGTGACAGTCAAGTCAGTGGGAAGGATGACTATGCCAAACCTACGCGGAAACCTTTATCGGCAAACCAGTCTGACGAATCGAAAGCTGGTGCAGGCTACACATCACTTCAGCTGGACAATCAAGGTCCGAATTCTGCAGACCTGGATCCGGATGACAATCAGGTCCCAGAATCTGCGAAAGCTGCGAGTCCCCTATCTACAGGGGATGAGCATGATGATTATATGGACCCTGTTCAGGCAGACACACGTACTCAATCGGAGGGACCGTACGACCACCTGCAACACCAGAAGATGAACTATGTCAAACCTGGTCAGGAACCTTTCGCTGGTAACCAATCGGATGGATCAAACCCTGATGCAGGCTACGGGCTACTCATACTGGATGCCCAAAGTCCTGGTCCTGCACTTCAGAAACCGAGCGGCTCTAATGATGACTACGCGAGTCTTCAAGCCACTGGCGATGACCACGATGATTACATGGATCCTGTTCAGGATGCTCCTGCGTCGGAGGGACCCTACGATCATCTCCAACACCAACGAATCACTTCCTGAACCATCTTTTTGTCTGCAGCCTTTAATACACTTCTTTACGATGCGCAGGGCGTTCGTTGGTTGATTTATTCATAATTCTATGTTCGCAAGATGCAATCCGCATCTGTGGGCTCATATTGATCACCATCACCATCGTACAATCGATTGATACTAATTTGATAGGGTAAATAGTAGAGGGCTGAAACATTCCTTGAGTGAGTAAATGAGTCATTTCAAAGATAAGATAAAGATTAAACCTTTTGGCCGTGCTGCAGCTGTGTAATCAATGTTTTCTGAGAGTTTAGATGAAAATAGTTTGTACAATATGTTTCCTTTATCATCATCTAACTATTTTCTCAAATCATGTTGAAAAAAAACATTTTGCGGACTGTGATATTGTATGTTTACTACTTTACTTCGATATCGCACTCCCTCGCACTGGACCACTTTAGTAAGTAATGTAAATAAAATCATGAAGGTATGCCCGGCATGTTGCACATATACGACATATTATATGACTTAATTGTACATACTATATCGGATAATTTTTTCTTTCCGAAAAATGATGTGTTTTTTTTTTACTGGATTTTAAGATCAAAAAGTACATTATCTATCCACATATTTTGTCTACCACGCTATAATTATTTGCAAACGATTTCTGAAATTATATTTTGCTCATTAAAACTGTTTGTATATTATGGTATATCATTATATTTAGTATAATTATTCCGGATTGTAACAGGCTACATGTATATAATTTTGAAATTTTAACTGCGGATGCAAAAGCTAGTGTATTTGTCTCAGCGGCAAGGGCAGCATAGGAAGGAGCCGATGAACGCCCCTCCCCGTTATGTAGAAAAAAAGAAGAAATCAAAATGAGTTATAGCTCTCCCCCCCCCCCTCCCCGGCAGCGAATTTTTTTTACCTACGAACTTTTTGTCTCTGGCGCATGCGCACATGATTCCTTCGAACTTTTTGTCGGATATCAGACTTTAGTGAAAACTCTGCATGATATACATTTACTAAACGAACCGCTACTCACCATGTATTATGGCAAAATAAAAGAAGAGTCATAAGACTTAAGAGATGATTCGAACCCATGATACCATGATACCAAGTGTTGAAATCCACAGCGTGACCAATAGGCTACGTAAACCGCTAATGGTCAGTATGGTCTCATTGTAATTATAACCCTCAAACTCAATCCTAGTTATGAATATTCATGAGTAGCTCACGTCGCTGCTTATGAATAATTCATTAGGACAAAAAGTTCGTAGGAAAACAAATTTAGCCCCCCGGTGTAGTGCTAGTGCTATATCCGTGACCTGCGAAATCCGTACCCAGTCGCAAATGCGCATGCGCTTAGACAGTTATGCCTATATTATGGTGCGTGTCTTGCGAAAATCGTGTCCATTATTACGCCGCAATTTTATTCAAATAACAAATTGACACATGTTTTATCAAATTTTTAAATGGCGTGAATGGATTTTCTTAATCCACCGTCGGGTTTTGA
Organism: Echinarachnius parma; assembly: GCA_037951105.1. NCBI lineage: Eukaryota > Metazoa > Echinodermata > Echinoidea > Clypeasteroida > Echinarachniidae > Echinarachnius > Echinarachnius parma. Next base: position 90,334 of record JBAMJV010012849.1, read on the forward strand.
CAACACTTTGTGCTGCAAGGAGCCTCAATGAGGGATTTTGCATGCTTTATTACAAATGGCATGAATGGGAACGAATTTTGCAGGCAATTTTCCCACAGGTGCGCATGCGTATTTGCGACTGCGTACGAATTTCGCAGTGCGTACGGATGTAGCGTGACACCGGCACGTATTTGAGGGAAAATTAATATCAATAAATCTGTATTATGCCCTCGTTTTACATCCACTACGCCCTCTTATTTGTCAATATCAGGGTATGCCACTTATTAGCTTCTCTCGCTATTTATCTAGCTTCATTGTATAACATGTTCAGTGTTGGTTGGTACCCAAATTTTCTATGCTTGTTTCGTCCGTAAATCAAAGTAACTGGGAGAAGAAATTGTTATTAACATGTAGTATTTTTACAATATCCGGTAAACGGTGCAAACACCTCAGATAACGATATTGTTACCTCACTACTTTATTCGTCTTTTTTTCTATTTATGCTAGACTGAGGCCTGAACCTGAGATAATGTTGGTGCGTTATTCCATGAAGACATGCAATACAATTTTGTAACATCGTAGTTTTAGTATCAGAGATAAAGTTCCTGGGGTGTTTCACAACTTTTTTAAGTTGATCTTAACTCTTAGTTGGACCTGACAACTATGGAAAGCCATGTGTAGACTCTGAATAAAACTAATTCAAAAGCAAAATAATGCAAGTTTTTGAGACTTCCTACATACAAAATATCAATTATTTATAATCTCCTTGGTAGTATCAAATATAACTAATTTTAATCAAATTGTATGCCTTTTAAAAAAAACCTTTTCAACAATTTTGCAAAGAAACTAACGGCTCTCCATAATTGTTCGGACCAACTTTGTGAAACACCCCCTGTGCAAAGAGGACATATAGAGAATTAAAATTTACAGATAATGATATATTTTAATGTGGGAAGAGTAAATTAGTGTATTTCTTTCGACGTGTACGTCGGGTGAGAGTATGAAATACGTCCAACTGGTTAAATGGAGAAACGGCATATCGTCTTCTAGGTCGGAGCCTCTAATGCATGATGCGAATTTTTCAAAATATAATTATATCTAATTTTGGGAACATTCCAAGAGGCTTCAATGGTTTCTAAATGGCTTTCAAACTTTAAGCATTATCTTTAAAAAGTACACAAAGCGACTAAGCGTCTTTCTCTCTATCAACCAACAAAGTGTAATATTTGTAAATACATGTAATCGTTAGTAATATTCATTTATTCAAGTCATGTAAAAAAAAATGGAGCATTTTAATTATTAAACAGCAAGTATATATTACATAATTTTATTTGTATTTTCATACTTCTAGTGTGTCAGATACATTGTGGATGAATCAACAAGTCATCTTGTCATTATAACCTCATATATATTATATTCATAATATGTATGCACAATTTGAACAAACCCTTTTCGGAAGTAACATAAAAAATACGAGCTTCTAAACGGGTTGAATAGGAATAATGATAAACGATAATGAAATTAAATAACTTAAAGGAACTAAAGCGTCTAGATGGCCTAATTTCACAATTCGGCTCTCTATATGTAATTTTTCCCGAAGAAAACAAATTTGGCAGTCATTTCTCATGAAATCAATCAATTTTGGGGTAATTTGTCCTGGGAACGCCACTTTTAAATCGCCAAAATGTGACGTCATCTAAAGAACGGACTAATAAACTAAATTCTGTAGATGACGCGTCATGACGTAAGCCAATGAATTGTCAATCACATGTCGATCACGCTGCTGATTCCGGACCCTAAATGTGGGTGGGGCGTAAACTGGCTGCTAAGTGAGATTTGGCATCAGAAAACTAGTCTTAAATCACTACTGTGTTTATTTTCATGGATTTTTTTTTCTCGGCAGACCTATGTTTCAAGTCATCAACTATGGAATTAGTGTCAAAGTACGTTGTATTCTTTAGGTCCTTTAAAGGGATCTAGTAACTGGGTTGACATTTGCAAAAACTGAACCATAACGTCACATTACAGTAATGTGCGAAAAGGCAAAGTGATATTTGCTATTCAAGTCATTGCACCTATTTTGTACGCAGTTAATAATAATAATACAATTCTTCTTCTTATGCGCTAATTCCACCTTTTTCAAGGTCCTCAGGGTGCAGTGAACTCATCTTTGCACACGAAAAGAGAAGGGAAAACAAAAAACATAAACATTGGAATATATGAACAACTTTGATACATAAACATATATAAAACAATTTAAAAAATGAAACTACTGGAAAATTACTGACATGCAACTTGGAAAAGGTAATTCCCCCATTTATATTTTTTTTAAACCGAACCCTTCAATCGAACGCATCTTTGTAACGAAAGAGAACTTCGGTAAACCGAAACGCGGGGGCTTGGGCCGTTTGCCAAAATTTAATTCATACTTATATTTACCTGACAAGCAAAACAAAACGATACGCAAACAGCGATGAAACAATACACACAAATGTCTCAATACCACCCTTATGCCACAACTTTGGGGAACGATCGACATATTTATGTATTTCACAACTATAATTATCCCTAAACATAGCACATTTACCTCAAATGACAACATAATTTATCCCTAGGAGTGTCAAGGACAACCTACTTGTGCTTGTAATTCGTATACATTACTGTTTGTACAAACACTCTCACAATATATGATCACATACATATGAAATTAAAATATTTACCGTAAAGTTCATATGATATTTATAGAGATGTAATAACATGGCATGTTCGAGGTTAGATATTAAATGGATTTAGTAACTCTGTTGGCAAGTGCAAAGAGTGACGAGTGATTGATGCAATGTGTATTAGTGTGAGTTGATATGTCCACAAAGTAATGTGTGAACATTTCACGTTAATTGGATGTTTTTTTGCTGAGATATGAACAAAAATGCAAAGTGATTTTCACTATTAAACTCATTTACTTACTGTGTACACGGCATGAAATTATCCCGTAGACAATTTCATATCTGAACACTTTAATCGTAAAAATCTTTCGAACGGAATGGAAATTTGAATAACCGGGTTGCAGACCCCGGCACCCCTGCACCAGATACTCATACTTCTTTAGGTTTCCCAACTAGACTCATTTCTAGATATATTAGTCTGTACACATTTTGTGCATTAGAATAAGGTTACTCCAAGCTGGTTTGTGCTATATCATTATTCAATAACTGTTAAGTTTAAAGTCATTATTAGTCGGTTGGAATATTTTTTATAGATATTCTTTTTATTAATAGGCGATACTACCAAATCAGTAGCATTGACCCCTGTTTCCGTGGTAACAAACTCAATAATTCGACCGACAACAACAACATCATCAACATAATCAACAAGCATCTCGCCGACTTCAGCAACTCAGGTACATATCAAAGAAAGGAGGTGGGTCACTTTACGCTGAAGCATATGAGTGGAATAACAACACTTGAAAAAAGGGTGAATTTTGACAATTTTTCGGGCGGACGTGTGCTCCCCTGCCCGGGCCCGTACCCCCACTCCTGGGAGGTGCTTCACATAGATTGAAAACTAGGATTTACTTGAAATTTATGAATATTCTTTAAAATACAGCATCACTTTTTGTTAAACTTGTTGCAAATTGCCATCATTAAGGTCTAATATTCTTGATGTAAAATGTTCAACGAAGAGCAACGATACCTAAAAGTTTGCCGACAAAAAAATAACGGGTACGTATACTAGGTTTCATCATATTGTCCTCTTCATCTGTGATTTGCCTATTATGTCCCGACACGATGTTATCAGAGTGGTAGAGGTCATTCTCAACCATGTTCTAGGTATGGCGTGGAACTCTGCGTTGATATACGGAGGACTGCTCACTGGTGACGTTTCACTGACGTCATTACGCGGTGGTTTTGCATTGGGCGATGCATGCGTCTCTGTCGCGTTCGTACACAGAAAAAACGCTGTTCAAAATTTCGTTGTTCAGAATTTTGTTGTTTAAATTTTGAGCAATGTTGTTTAAATGACAGAATGAGTGTTCTAAACAGACACTGTTTAAAACACTCGGTCTAGTTGCAGAACATTTTTAAAACAATTATTGTTTAAAAACCCTGAACGGGTTTCCTTCCCTCCAACCAAGGCTTTTACGCGTTACGCGCACGCGCACACGGCGGCGGCTCTGTGCAACAATTTCATCATGGCGGATAACTATACCGTCAAGAACTAATTGACGTATTCAGAGGTGAGAATTTAAACTAATTATTTAGTAATCTGAACGATTTTATACTTAAGACTTATTTGTGCTTGCTTTGACATCTAAGCGATGTCTACAATAAAATTAATAAATTAAGGTAGACTCTGCCAATCCCGTCCGCAGTGCAGTGATCGAAGTTGCACGGAATGTACGCGCACGCGGAGGCAGCTAGCTAGCGCAGCGAGAGTCAGGCCCGTCCAGAGCTGCGGCCCTGCCGACCCTACCCCGGTAGACATCGCTTAGATGTAAAAGCAAGCACAAATATGTCTGAAGTATAAAATCGTTCAGATTACTAAATAATTAGTTTAAATTCTCACCTCTGAATACGTCAATTAGTTCAGCGAGTCCGAACTCCTCCAAAGTCTTGACGGTATAGTCAACAGTTTTTTAAAAAACAACATAAAACACCTGACTTTTTTAAACAATAGTTTTAAGCAACAACTTTGAACAACTGACTTTTAAACAATATTTTTGAACAACACTTTTAAACAACGGACGTTTTTAAACAATATTGATAAAGAAAGCTTAAACAACCATGCTGTTTAAAATCTATTGTTTAAAAAGTTGTTTAGAATTTTAAACAACTTACTGTTTAAAGATTAAACAATCTTGGTTGTTCAAAATTTTAAACAACGTTGTTAGAGGGACCGGCTTAAACAGCGTTTTTGGCTGTTGTTTAAAAAGTTGTTTAATTTTTTTTTTGCTGTGTATAATTTGCGTATAGCGGTGACGTGGGGCCGCTTGTACTGCATTCTGAATCGTTTCGCGGGCGACTGTGGTGAGATTTCGGGGAGGGGTCTGTGTGTTCAGTCGACTTGTTGGCTTTGTCGTTGTCTCTTTGCTTGTACAACGGATTGTCCTGGAGATTGTGGGGGACCTCGTGGAACTCGCTGTTGACGTAGCCGGGACTACCCGACTCTTTCGAGCGGCCATCCGTCGAGGTCTCGATACCATCCTCATACTCTCCTTCGAATCATTTTCGCTATTCGCTTCTGGAAACCCGTCGCTGCCGATGCTGTTGAGGTCCGTCGACCCGTAGTCAGATGTCGGGCTGATTAGGTCCGCCGGACTAGGTGGGTTCACGTCCGCATAGACGTGGATGATTGGCAGCGCTCTCTGGATGATGCCGTTGGGGTCACCTGTTCGATGTCGAACTGCGCTTACAGTTGTCGCTGAGGGCGCATGCCCAGTTTCTCCATCCAACATATCTAGGTGCGTTCTCGTCGATTTCATAGAGGTTCTCGTTGGACAGTTCCCTTTTGTTCAATACATCCGGCTCTTGATATTGACTAGCAGCTTCCTGTTGCGCCTTCCTGAATATAGAACATTCGAAAATGATAGGACGTAGGTTGGTTATTTTAGATTTTTACAGAGTGCACTGACGTGGTTAATCAATTATGATTTGGGACCACCCTTTAATTTGTTGTTGCCATCCGAGAGACAGAACCCAGGTCGATTCGTGCGAAGAGCAGTGCTCTGACCACCGTGGCCACTTAAAGAAAACATCTTCACTTCTTCACCTCTTAGCGTTTTAGCCTGACAATTATGTCGTCGAGCTGTTTACAATTTGGATAGTCTGTCCTCGAGCTAAATTATCTAGTGCAAAAAGTGATGAGTGATTAAAATAATATTTATTGGTGTGATCTGATATGTCCAAAAAGTAATATGTGAACATTTCACGTTAATTGGATTGTTTGGGGGGGGGGGGGGGGGGGGGCGGGTGAGGGCAGGGGCACGTACACAGAAGGTGTTCCTGGCATCCTGTAAATAAGCTTGACAGAGGTTTGCACAATACAGGGTGGCCCCAAAAAAACGGAACGGGGTACTTCCCAAAATATAGTAACAAATGTATTATGTCCATCGGATAGAGTGTCTTTTCAAATGAACAACGATACCAAGAACAGTCAATTTGGTCGTGTAGTTTTTGTTTTAGGGCGCTGTGAGTGACACCATGTCAGGTTCTCTTTTTTGTCTATTTGTATTGAGCTAGCGCTTGATGAATCGCACGAACCGCCGTTCATAGTGTTGAGCATCGCGCACTGTTGTTAGTGTGCACTCAGCCGTGTGCCGAGAGAATGGGCATGCTCGCTGAATGGTATTACGAGCAAGGAGTGCGGTTAAACTGGCATTGACTAGGTCGAAATCGACATAAATCGGCACCTGACATGGTCTCACTCACTGCGTCCTTAAACAAAAACGACCTGACCAAAATTACTGTTCTTGGTATCGTTTTTCATTGGAAAGGACACCCTATCCGATGAACATAAACATTGTGGTATTACATTTTGGGAAGTGCCCCGTTCCGGTTTTTTTGGGCCACCCTGTATAGCTGTATTTATGAGTGCAACGTGGATTCCAAGCATTTAAATGTTTTATAAGGAGCATGCATTGAATATCTTGTCTCTTGGGACCATATTTATACAACCACACTACTGAGCTTAGTTTCCAATTAAGTTAGTTTAGATGATAGGGCTGATGATTCGATAAGTGCTCCACAAGAGATTCTTGTAGTTGCCAACTAAAAACAACTTACTAGGTAATTAATACTTACCAAGATAACAATTAGTGACTAAAAAAATTGTGTGTAGCTTATTTATCCCTATCATCCAAAAATGGAATTATGGAACTAAGCAAGGGACCCGCATATATATATTTAATTCGTTAATTATACTAGTAAACGTTCTATTGAGAAGGATATCCATAAACTACCCTCTGATATTAGAATATAAATTCCGTGATATATATATACGAAACTGTTTTTTGTTCAATACTTCGCCCACATTATTTCAAAAGACACGCAAGCAAGGCATGCGCGTAGAAAGAATTCGTTTCTTTTTGCCACATCCGGAAGTAACCTGGGGGTGTTTCACAAATAAATATTTTGTCATTATGACAAATTTGTCATAATGGTGGCATTTTGGGGGAAATTTTGGCCAACATTTTGTCAAAACTTGGCCATATTTTGGTCAAATTCGTATAATTTGGCCATATTTTGGCCAACATTTTGCCAAATTTTGAGCCAAATATCTCTAAAACATGTATAATGCCACCTTAAAAATTGTAATTATGACAAATTTGTCATAATGACAAAAGATTTCTTTGTGAAACACCCACGGGTCCTTTCATAATAATAACGTGAATTAAATGTTTCATAATCATTGTGATTTGGTTCTTTTTCTTCTGTGCCGCATATCCCGTGTCCACGACAATCGAGAAGCCATAATATTATGATAGTTTGGCAGCAGTCTGCATGGCATTATATCGTGCTTTATTTTGCATAGCGTATACGTAATTATCATTATTTTGAGGAAGTGCATTGTGCTAAATCGCTTCAAATGAGCATTATGTTTAATTACGGTGCTGACATCATTAGTGGGATTATTACTAGTATTACTTTATATGAGCGCAAGGAAATTGCGATGCGAGTCATTCGATATAGACTTCTGCCCCCCTCCCGGAAAGTAAAAACCATCTAACAATAAAAACAATCTATACATCAATACTGATAATTGTACCCTGTTAGAATGTAAAATGAATTTATATATTTTTTCAATAGTTCAAATTTCTACTTTTTTATATGAAAATTAGTGTTACTTAAAGGGATCTAGTAACTTTGTTGGCAAGTGCAAAAAGTGATGCATGGTTAATACAATTTATTGGTGTGATCTGATATGTCCAGAAAGTAATGTGTGAAAATGTCAAGTTGATTGGATGTTATTTGGCCGAGAAATGAGCGAAAATGCACAGTGATATTCACTTACTCATTGCACTTACTTGGTACTCGGCTTAAAAGATCCCATAGATAATTTAACATCCGAACACTTCAATCGTAAATATCTTTTGAACGAAATGGAAATTTGAAAAACCGAAACCTGTCCCATGCTTTTATTGTTAATACGAATACAACAAGGTATGAGGGGAACCGCTAGAATTCCAATTGGATTTTGAGGATTTGGACAATGTTACTAAGTCCCTTTAATGTCTTTCGTGTGGCACACCAGCAGGGGGGCAGAGCCTGTTGGAGATCAGAAATTAAAACCACTAAGACTTAACACTATATAACACAATGATGGTGCATTTTGCATCCCATATGTGCGTTATGCCCGTGTGAACCCCCCCCCCCCCCCTCCCCTGTGGCTATGGGGGTGGGGTGACGGCAAGAGGGAGAGAGCAAGCTCCCCCAAGTATTGGACAAACAACAATACAAAACACAAGTGGGGGAAAAGATATAGAATAAAAAAGTGCCCCCTTAATAATCCCCCCCCCCCCCCAAACAAAAAAAAATAGAAAAAATAAAAATAATAAACAAATTGGCCGAACACTCTTCGCCATTGATAAACAGCTTCCTTGTTAAGTACTCGTTATAATATATACTATTGTTACATTAATTATCCATGCACGATATTACGACACAATGCAATCCTGTTTTGATTTTCATAATGCCAAGGAATAATATTTGATCGGTAGTTCCTCTTCCGCCAGTAGTTCTATTCTAGAAAATGAGTAAACCGCGCAGCTTATTGACTTATTCAATAAAAAATATTTCAGTCGCCTATCATGAATACATGTCGTCTGCATGTACCGTAGTACATGTTGACACGGAACTGTACTATTTTAATAGTACAATTTTTACTTCACTGTTGTGTATTGGTCATAACCAGAACTTATGTTATTGGTGTCTTCGAATGCTCTTAACGTATTGCGCTGCACATCGTTGTGGATCATGATCATAATCATCGGAATATTCCGACATGCTTTAAATCTTCATACTCGCTGCTAATGTAGAAGTTATAAAAGGGAATCATAATGGTATGATTCTGGAATATTGAAGCGAGCTTCCTGAGGTTGTATGGTTCGTATCCCATATTTTGAACAACATCGTCGCATATTTTGATCAACATTCTCTTGTCTGAAGACTGATGTCACATTGATTATGGTATAAGTGTGATAGGCAATGGAACCACCCTGCTTGCAAAATGTTATCTTGGATTAATGATAAACAATATTGTTCCTATGTTTAATCAAGTTTAACTGCAACCCTTGATTCGTATATATTGGCCAACGATATAGCTAAGCAAACATTTTCTTTGCATAACGGATGGGCCTCCCAAATTTCTGATTGTGCCAATGTTTGAAACAGATACTGCAATCAATATTGTCTCATCACCTTGACCATGGATAAGCCTGAAATCGTCTCCTCACTACGGAGCCACCCATTTGCAACTATCTTGTTCAGTGGCTTTCTACTACTACTACCTTGTTACATACAACCTTCTAAGGCTGAATGTACGGCGAATTTCGGAGGTGAGAGAAATAAGTCTTCTTTAGTTCTTATTTACACAATTATTTATCATTATTAAATCATTCTGTATAACACTACTCTGTATATTTGACGGTTATTATTATCGTAATATACATGAAGTAACATAGTGTACGATATCTAAATCATGTATGTAATGAATTGTATGAACATATTTTGAGATATTTTTGTGTTAAATTTTTGTGTTGAATGGGCCATCCCTCCGAATCTTTTGTATTTACTGTTTTTACTTGTGTTTCGGAAAATAAATAAATAAATTAAATCAATTAAATAAATCATTGCTTTATTGACATCACATAAAAAAAAAACATGACAAAACACATAAACCTAGGTACTTGTTGTTTTTAAGCAAAAAGGAACAATATGTGAACATTAGAGAAATATATATACAATTATACAATACATCATGCGAAATATAACATAGCCCAGCTAGCCACCTGACGTCGGGCCGATGTCGGAAGTTGGTTGCCGGATGTCGGCATATCGCCGTTGGCTCGAGGTTAAAATGTCCGCCAGCCCAACATCGTCACGACGTCATTTTTGTGATATATTGGCATAACGTCATTTTCCGACAATGGCCCAACATCATGTCATGAGATGATGTTGGGCCATTGTCGGAAAATGACGTTATGCCAATATATCACAAAAATGACGTCGTGACGATGTTGGGCTGGCGGACATTTTAACCTCGAGCCAACGGCGATATGCCGACATCCGGCAACCAACTTCCGACATTGGCCCGACGTCAGGTGGCTAGCTGGGAGGGTGGAATTAACGACACTCTGCGTCTTATTCCATTTTTTGACAAGTTATTAAAGGTATGGTGACAAGAAAACTGCCTCAAAATTGTGTTTTACTGTATCTAAGGTAGATTTTCATGAACATTACTAATAAAAACATATTTTCCTCGTGGGAAAACCCGGTAAAATAAAAAAATCAACTTTAAAATTCACTTTCGGAACCCCCGTAAAAAAGAGTCCGGGCGAAAAAAAAATGACGTCATCTTTGTGACGTCACAATGCAGTTTAGCTCACAATCGCAGTTTAGCTCGGTCATAGACGTACATGCAGTGCGCGATACTCACGTTGACAGAGATATATTATTTCCATTTGTTTCAATATTTGCAAACATTTGTTTAAGTTTATATCATGGAAGATATACACTCAGAGGTGTAGCTGCATCCTGATACAATTCATTGTTTAGCAATTCTTAGGCATTTTCAGTTAAGCCTCAATTTATAAGCAAAAACGAGTTTGTTTTTCTAGCAAGTCATAGGCTCTGCATGTAAATCATGCACGTTCCTCCGTGTTGCGGTCTGCTTGTGATGTCATGATCCGGGTTGCACGTGCGCACATTCCCGCTCTGCTATAAATAACTTTTTTAGGAGCATGGAACGCCGATGCGAAATAAAGCAAAAAAGTTGCATGAAATTTACCTTTTTTGCCCAACTTAAGGATTTCTTTGAAAAAAAAGAGTGTGGTATATCAATAAAGGCACAAATTAAAAGCTATAAACCTGAATCAAAGCCGGGATTTCCCCCCTTCTTTAAAGGTGGTGTAACACATTTGCATCCACCAAACCAGGTGGGAAAACAATTCGTGTTACTTGTGGGTCTGAACGAAAGCTCTTAACGGACATATTCTACAATTTAAGTTATGTGTCCCTTTTTAGCTCATCCGGCCCGAAGGGCCCGATGAGCTTATGCCATGGCGTGGCGTCCTTCGTCCGTCCGTGGCGTCCGTCCGTCCGTCCGTCCGTCCGTCCTTCCGTCCGTCCACAGTTTTCAAAATGCTTCTTCTTCGTTTTTTTTCAACCGATTTTGATTCTGATTGTTTCATATGATAGGGCTAGGAGGGGGATTTAAAACTTCTACACAGAATCATGACATTTATTATCTATGGTAATTTATGCAAATTTATTCGAAATCACAATAAATACTTCTTCTCCTTCATTTCTCGACCGATTTTAATTTGGTTTGCTTTATCTGGTAGAGCTAACTTTGGTACACTAAACTTCTATACAGAATTTTGAAATTTTTCTCCATTAATTAATTATGGTAATTATTATTATTATTATTTTTTTGTTTTGGTTATTATTTGTTTTAATTATTTATTTATTTATTTATTTTTTATTTATTTATTTTTTTGTTTGTTTGTTTGTTTTATTTATTTTTATTTATTTTTTAATTTTTTTTTATTGTATTTATTATTTTTTTATTTGTTATTATTATTATTTTTTATTTTTTAATTTATTTTTTATTTGTTTTTATATTTTATTATTATTATTTTTTTTTATTTATTTATTTTTTTAAATTAATTAATTAATTAATTTATTTATTTTTTCTTCCTTTTTCATTACCGTAGGTGCTGGAGAACCCGGACGGGGGGGGGGGGGGGGGGGGGGGGGAACCCGGCCAACAAATGGACAGGGTTACCTTTGAAATTAGATTTGCCGATAATGCACTGAACATGCGACTCGAAACTTATATCAAACGATTTATCTGCATATTGCTCATAAAATACATGTATATTGCTGTTCTGTAGTCCTCCTGGTTATCCAGAAAATCGCTTGAAAGTCAGTCTTTAAACTCCAACATTTGTTATTTTGTATTTTATTCACGATAATTTGAGATTACAATTTTTATAATCTTTATTCTCGCTTTTGTAAATCTACGCTCAGTAGTTCATTTCGGTAGAAACTTACACCAATTGGACCGTAATATCGCGGTGCCTTCGCTGATAAAAAATTATCGCTCAACGGCAAAGCGGGTTTCCGCACGGCGCGATTTCATGCACGAAGGTTCAATTTATCGCAGTGCAGGAGAACCCGGACACCGCGCACGGTGCGTGTACAAAGTCAATGACGCACTGTGCTATCTGTGTTGTGTGTGACTGTCCGGGTTCTCCAGCACCTACGGTAGTACTTTTTAAAATGTATTTATTAATCTTTTTATTTTTTATTTTTTTATTTTTTATTTATTTTATTTTTTTTCCCATGTCCCTTCCAGGGCGTCAAATTTATATTTTTTTCACTCTAATTTTTTATTTTTTTTAATTTTTATGTCCCTTCCAGGGCATCAAATTTTTATTTTTTTACCAGTTGAAAAGTGTACCACATGAAATTTGCGATATTTGATGTTGCGAGATGGCGGATGAGTGCTATTGACGTTCTGGTTGATCAGGTAAAGCCCGGCGCAGACAGAGCCGACTCGACCCGATCCAACTGGTTTTAATCAGGCTAGAGTTGGGCCCGGTCGGTCGGAGCAGATTTATCGTGTTGAATCAGCCCCAACTGGCATCCGACTGTCTCTCGACTGGCAAAATGTGTGTCGCGAGGCACTGAAAACTGAGCCAATCGGAATGACAACCAGTCGAGTCGGCTCTGTCTGCGCCGGGCTTAAGAGAGAAATCATTTTTTTAATTTATGTATTTATTCAAAATCGCTAAACGTCTAGGCTAGACGTTAAAGGTGGTGTAACACATTTTCATCCACCAAACCAGGTGGGAAAACAAATCTTGTAACTTGTGGGCCTGAACGAAAGCTCAATTTAAGTTATGTGTCCCTTCTTGATCAGGTAAGAGAGAAATCGAATTTTGTATTTATGTATTTATTCGAAATCGCTAAAAGTCTAGGCTAGACGTTACAGGTGGTGTAACACATTTTCATCTGAGATACCTCATGCATATTTTTCCCGAAGTAAAACAAAAAAATATTAAATTCGTTTATTGAAGAAATAAGGGTTCAATTGATTTGATATTCTCGCACATTCTATTAACATCATTCCCTATAGCTACATGCTCATTTTGAGAAAGATCCGCGGTGTTTGTAAATGTGTTAAGCCCGGCGCAGACAGAGCCGACTCGACCCGATCCCACTAGTTTTAATCAGGCTAGAGTTGGGCCCGGTCTGTCGGAGCAGATTTATCGTGTTGAATCGGCCCCAACTGGCATCCCACTGTCTCTCGACTGGCAAAATGTGTGTCGCGAGGCACTGAAAACTGAGCCGATCGGAATCACAACCAGTCGAGTCGGCTCTGTCTGCGCCGGGCATTACACGACCTTTAATTTATTATATCCCCCTAAATGAGGCAGGAATGAATGTGGGCATTCAACTCATTCAACTCTTCCCTACATGTATATTACCCCCAGAAATCACCTGTTATGCGACAAACATGGGAAATGGATTTTCGTCCACATGGAACGTTCAGGCTACTCAAGATGATTTGAAAGTTCGTATTAACTTTGGCGCACTAAATTCCAATGGATGGACAGTGACTGTGACTGACGGCACCATCGTGGCTGAACTGACCAGTGAAATGAGATCGTTCCTCTCGAAGGGTTCTTCAGTTACTGTCGAGGTTCGATTCGCCTATGCATCGGAAGTGGCCTCAAGTCCTTATCCCAATGTGATACATATGACAGCCGACAGTGTTAGAGGTAAGACAACTAATTCAAATTAACATTGTTAAATTATTCTTATGCATTTTTAAAAAGATTATCATAGAATTATTTCGTGTGTATATAGGCATTTGTTATTAAAAGAGGAATAATTATACTTTTCAAAATAGAAGTATGTCAGTCCTTTTATAGTGGTAATTATATTCAGTATGTTATTTGGATATTAAAGATAATGGTGAGTATTGGTCAAACTTAACTTTAGTAACCCAAACCTGCACGATTACGGTACAAACTAATAGTTATTACTTCACCATGCTCGAAAAGTATGCACAATTACAAACGACAAAGTAAAACCTCTGTTATCATTCAAAAATAGCCGTTACAACTCAAGTGCCAAATTAACTCTAGCGCGAAGCGATAGCGTTCTAGGTCCTAATACGGGACTGCAGTGCGCGGTACGGTAATACAGTAGTACCGTGCATATTCATGTGTAACCACAATCCCCGTTCGTTCGTCTTTCTAACACACGGATAGAAGTCCATGAGGCGCATAATATCACTGATTTTTTTGCGGAATGGAGGGGAAAATCATAATTTTAATCCACCCTATAGTTGGATCACATATTGGAGAGTGAATTGGTGGTAAGTACCGTATCATATGCACAATTAGCGTACACAAACTTATCTATTTTCAGTCCTGTATTAGGAGCACCTAGAACGTTAGGGCCTCGCGCAAGGGTTCTCTAAAAAGTGATACCCGGGCGTCAATCCTTTTATATCATATTTTGAAAGCAAATTTCACAACAATGAAAGCATTTGAAAGGGAATTATTATTATTTCCCATGTTTTTTTCGATGATCTTTCATTTGGAATTGAAATCAACCAAATCCGTTACAATTAATTTTTTGGGGGGGCGCTTTGGAAATTACCAATACTCAACATTACCTTTAAAGACAATGTGATAAATTTAATTATTGGCGCTTGTCATTTAATTCAAGCAAAATGCAAGTAACACAAAGTCATGCAAAATTGCATCAAGCTAAATATATTAAAGATTAGATAAGTGTTACATTTCTTTCCATGAATGAGTAATACTAGTATCTTCAAATACGGAAATGTGTTTTTGACTGTATTAAACAATAACATTGTTCGGATGATTCGCTTTTGGGTGTACGAATGTGATATAAAACGTATGGAATTTAATGACAAACGTATTTTGTATATATTTGAAAAACAATATAATTAGCCATTGCAGAATCCATAAAGTACAATCGATTTCATGTATTTTTTTTTTTTTTTTTTTACAGAAATGGTGGATCTCTCATCTGAAGTATGTAACTTAACGTTTCCGGGACAAAGTACGCTATGGAATATTGATGGTGAGAATAATTCGAAACAAATATTTACCTGCAGCCAATGCTGCCTAAATTAACAGCTTCAAAGCCGGGAAGATATAGTCCAGTAGCCGGTTCTATATGTATTAGACCTGGAGACATTCATAAGTCCAATGTTTTTTTGCTAATCATGTTCTAGATGGTTTCTAGAGAAAATTCAGCCTTGTTGCCACCTCGGCAACATTGAGCAATTTTTTTTTTATAAACATTATACAGATAATTAGCTAATTTGCATATTTCTGAAATAAGGTCTGAGGTCAATTTATAACAAGGAATAGTACAAACATAATAGAATATATTATTTTAGGGTGTTTTGGGTAAGGAATCCATTTCCGGTACTCATTTGCATGTACCATATGGGCAACACCCTGAAATCCAAGATGGCTGCCCCTAATTTGCATATTTATGAATATTATTGGTTTTTAGTGGCTAAGGCCATTAATAAGCAAAAAGTACAAGGTGTTATTTTGCAATCATGTTCATACATATGTATTAAAGATATTTCAGCTTTGTTGCCACCTTGGCAACAATCAGCAATGCATATGATTAGCATAATTAGGTTTTTCACCTAATTTGCATATTCCCATAAATCAAGTAAAATCGTTTATATTGTGAACCCGAAAAGTAAAAATGACGAGTAATACCTCTTTTCCAAGGTTTTGGGGGGCAATAAATCCATTTCTGATACTTAGTTTAACATATAACCATGGCAACACAGATAAATCCAAGATGGCCGCTCCCAAAATTAGTCGAGCTAGGAAACATGCGTTCCTTCTTTTGGTTATATAAGATCGGGATGATCTTTTTAAGACTTTAATTCATTGGAATTAGCAACTAGAATACTGGACTCACAATTCAGTTTGGTTTTAACAGTAAAAAAATAATAAGTCAAATCTATAAAGTAACTTTGTTCAAGATAGCCAATTGTAAATATCTACAATTTATTTGAATTTGTTATATTAAAGTGATCATTTACTTTGTCAAATCATGTAGTAGGTTCATGGTTTATAGTAACATAATAATTTTTTTGTCCTTCGCCAACAATTTTCGAGACCGAGGCAGTTGGTTGAAATCCTCCCAGTGTGTGTGTGTGGGGGGGGGGGGGGGGGGGGGTTGTCCGTCGCCAAATTGTTTTACTACATGTCATCCCCCCACCTTGTGAGGTGGGGGGGGGGGTAACAAGGTGGGGGATGCATACCCTCATCCCCCGCTGTCTACGCCCCTGCTACTACTACTACTACTACTACTATTACTACTACTACTACTACTACTACTACTACTACTACTACTACTACTACTACTACTACTACAGTCAAACCTGTCTATAGCGACCACTCAATGGACAAATTATAGTATTACAAAAAACCCGATTGAATTTTCGGATTAACGAGTCCTATTTTGTTTTCGGACTAATGAACCTTCGGAATAACGAACCTTCGGAATAACGAACCTTCGGAATAACGAACCTTTGGAATAACGAACCTTCGGAATAACGAACCTTCGGAATAACTGAACCTTCGGAATAACGAACCTTCGGAATAACGAACCTTCGGAATAACTGAACCTTCGGAATAACGAACCTTCGGAATAACGGACTGTAACCTTCGTGTTATAATATTGCGTTTTGAAGGGTAATATATAAACACCCGAGGTTATGAAATATTATATATGCGACTGCGAGCGGAGCGAGCTTGAATTTTTTTAGCAATTTAGCAATGTAACATCGGAAATTGCCATTTGTTTCAATATTATTGTAAGTGTATATTCGTGTTATGATATGCGAGCGAAGCGAGCTTGAACATTTTAGCAATTTAACATCTGAAATTGCCATTTGTTTCAATATTATTATATGGGTATATTCGTGTTATGATATTTCGTTTTGAAGGGAGTATATAAACACCCGAGGTTGTAGAATAATATATATACGAATGCGAGCGCAGCGAGCTTGAAAATTTTAGCAATGTAACATCGGAAATTGCCATTTGTTTCAATATTATTGTAAGTGTATATTCGTGTTATGATATTGCGCTTCGAAGGGTAATATATAAACACCCGAGGTTGTAGAATATTATATATATAAGAATGCGAGCGAAGCAAGCTTGACAATTTTAGCAATTTAACATTGGAAATTGCCATTTGTTTCAATATTATTGTATGGGTATATTCGTATTATGATATTTCGTTTTGAAGGGAGTATATAAACACCCGATGTTGTAGAATATTATATATATTAGAATGCGAGCGAAGCGAGCTTGAAAATTTTAGCAATTTAGCAATTTAACATCGGAAATTGCCATTTGTTTCAATATTATTGTATGGGTATATATTCGTGTTATGTTATTGCGTTTTGAAGGGTAATATATAAACACCCGAGGTTGTAGAATATTATATATATACGAATGCGAGCGGAGCGAGCTGGATTTTTTTTTAGCAAGGTGTACTACTACTACTACTACTACTACATAACTACTACTTGAAACTTTTAGCAATTTAGCAATTTAACATCGGAAATTGCCATTTGTTTCAATATTATTGTATGGGTATATATTCGTGTTATGTTATTGCGTTTTGAAGGGTAATATATATAAACACCGGAGGTTGTAGAATATTATATATATACGAATGCAAGGGCAGCGAGCTTGAACATTTTTGCAATTTAACATCGAAAATTGCCATTTGTTTCAATAATATCTCGTCGAAATTTTTGAAGCCGAGACCAAGAAATTTCAACATTTTCGAGCCCGAGACCGGGTTTCTTCGCAAATTTTCGAGGCCGAGACCGGGTTGAACCCCCCAAACCCCCCTGGGTACGCCTATGGCTGCTACTACTACTACTAATACTACTACTACTACTACTACTACAACAACTACTACTACTACTACTACTACTAGCCTACTACTACTACATAACTACTACTACTACTACTACTACTACTACTACTACTACTACTACTACTACTACTACTACTACTACTACTACTAGCCTACTACTACTACATAACTACTACTACTACTACTACTACTACTACTACTATTACTACTACTACTACTGCTACTACTACTACTACTACTACTACTACTTCTACTACTACTACTACTACTACTACTACTACTATTACTACTACTACTACTACTACTACTACTTCTACTACTAATATTATTGCTACAACTACTACTCCTACTACTTCTACTACTACTATTACTACTACTACTACTACTACTACTACTACTACTACTACTACTACTACTACTACTACTACTACAACAACTACTACTACTACTACAATTACTACTACTACTTCTACTATTGCTGCTGCTACTACTACTACTACTACTACTACTACTACTACTTCTACTACTACTGCTAGTTCTACTTACAACTTCTCACGTTGGAACGTGCAAGAATTAAGATATTTGACTTTTTTTTCTCAATTCAATTATTTTAAATAAAATCAGATACAAATCTGTACATTTACAGTGTAATAAGTATTACGTTTATCTTGTCAAGTAAGGGCACAATGGTGATGGTAACAAATGCATATGCAATATTATATAAAAACAATGAATACCTATTCGATAAATATGACACAAATATGAAAACTGACAATGAAAAATACTATCATACAATTAATACTATGCAAAACATACAAATGCAGTCAAAGTAAATGATTTATGGAAAAAAACAATTGTACGAATAAAACAATGCATACATCTTGAAAGTTACAGCAATGAACATCAACAAATAATGTACAACTCTCTTTTCTTGATACAATGATTATCAAGGTTACGGGATGGGAAGAGGCAATAATGGAAGTAAGGTGTACACATGCTCCTCCACACAACCGAACCTCCAGGCTAGCGATCATCTCTTCCTCTCTTTCAAGATCACATCCACCGGGTTACAAATAAGGCCTGGAGAAATGTCAGTCTTATGTCCGGAAATGCCAATTGAAATCGTTCCAAGTCAGCCTCAGAGATTCAGCTTCAGTGTATCATGTAAAAGACCTTCCTCAATCGGCGAAAATTTGGTCGTAAGTATTCATTTACTGAAAGTGAAAATTCGAAAAAATTATGTTTTAATTTATTATACTGAGTAGTAGTAATATTTACGTGTGAGAAAATCAAAATACACATTCTTTCTAATGCAAACATTTGTTGGTATATTTAAGTGGAAGAAATACTAATGCTGTTCAACAAATTAGCGTAATTCTTGGTGTACCAAATCTACGAAAGAATAGAAAAAGAAACCAACAAGATTTATGTAAAGTTGTGCAAATAATCTAAATCTAGCGGATGATCTCGCCTAGCTACATGATTGGAACTGTATATTAGAGAATATTAAACGGGCAAATTTCCATATCAAAATGATAAAAAATTATGTTGCATACTTAAAATTTGGAACATGCATGAACATACTTGCCCATTGTAGCCATCAGTATAGCGACATTAGTATTTATTGACCCTCTTTCGTGTTATGTGTTATTATCATTGTTTCCTTTATTTGCATTTTACATGTTTCAACTTTATTTTTATTTGATGGTTTCCTTCTCATATTTTGTTAATATTATATTTTCTTTCTCTTCTTTTTCAAATATGATTTCTTATTATTATTACAACTGCGAAAACTGCCACAGATAACATTCAGTGCAAGGGGGGCATTCACTCTAAAAGTTTTCAATGAGGCTGTTTTCTACTTCCAACCCGGCAACATTATGATAAGTAAGTTGGTCATATGATTTTGGGCGTTGTTTTTGTATATTTATTCCTCTCCTGGAATTACATTTTACATTCGATGTGGATTAAAAGCAACTGTCTAAAGTATGGCAAAGCATGATTTAGAGATATACTTTTAATTGCAAGTTAGCAATCAAACTTAACGCATCTTTTTGGAGCTCATGAGTCATAATAATAATACATAATATGATTAGAAATCGAATTGAAAATAATGTATGCAAAGTTGCGCTTAAACTCAAACACCTTGCATGCAACGAGGGGGCAATGAGTTTGCGCTGCAACTGTATTATATACTAATATTATACATTAAATGTAATTGAGCGCCTTTTTTCATAAAAGTACACATTTAAAGTACAATGAAATCCGGAAAAATTGTTGAATGTACTATAAGACACTAACTAGGATGAATATCCCTGAAGATTTGAGCACAATCGGTCAAGAAATAAGAAAACTATGGCTCTTGGAAAATATCCATTTATTTCTATGAGTGACTCAAATTGGCAACGCACTCTGGCAAAGTTGTGGACTAATTCCCACACGTTTTGTACACAAAATGTCAATTTACCCTTCGTTTGAGTTCAACATATGTTTTATAGATTACATTTATACACAACATATTGTGAGTTTGGGAATGGAAAAATGTGAGAAAACTGTAAAAATCGGGAAATGTGTGTACAAAACATATGGGGGAGTAGTAAAAAACTTATCAGAGTGCGTTGCCAATTTGAGTTCCCCATAATAATAAATGGGCATTTTTAAAGAGCCATAGTTTTCTTGTTTATGGCCCGATTATGCTCTAACTTTCAGAGATTATTCCTCCTAATCTCTTCAAGTCTACGAAAGCAACAGTTTGCTTGGGTTTCATTGCCCTTTAAATGAAATTCATCCTCTTGTCCTGATCCAGGTAAGGTGCCCTCTTTGCCTACCACATCACCGGGAGATGCGTCTACTAATGACGCACAATCGGGTAAGCATATTTTTAAATATTATACTTCCTAAATTATTCAATTTGATGTGACTAATGAACATGTCAAGTTTTGTTGTACGGAGAAAGGATTGACATACCCATGATACCTGTCAAACAAAAGACAGGACAAGAGCTCGTGCAAAGTTTAGAAATATAGAACAGGTAAATGGTGCGTTATACATACACTAAGGAATCTCTTTCCTGACGAAAATGTAGTTTGTAATTGTATCTATTTTTAACGGGTATTATCTGCCTCGGCTATCAATTAAGAATATTTATTTTGATCCCTTCGTTTAGAGAAGGTATAGTAGATGTAAAGATCAACGTTGTTCTTCTCTTGGGCGTAATTCATTTCATTCCATGGATCTGATGTATGTTGCCTGAATACCATCTTTTCCGTTTTCACCTGACAATAAAAACAAGAAAGAAGACAAAACGGTTTTTCACCACTTACATGACTAATGCCTAGGTCACTAATGATCCAGGCGCCGTACTTGGATGCTGAGATATTGAAAAACACCCATTTTCAAGGCGCCCATTTTGAAAATCCATGATGGCCGATTTTTGGTAATGTTGAGCTTATTTAACATTGTACTACTGGTTTCCTCATCCCTGACAATGTATGTTTAGCCATTAAAATCATGACTATAAGCCACTTGGATGCTGAGATAATGAGAAACACTCATTTTCAAGGCGGCCATTTTGAAAATCCAAGATTGCCGCTTTGTGGTTATGTTTAGAATATTTTACAATGTACCACTGGCTTTCTGATCCCTGAAAATGTATGTTTAGCCGTTACAATCATGACTATAAGCCACTTGGATGCTGAGATATGGAAAAACACTGCTTTTTAAAGCAGCCATTTGAAAATCCAAGATGGCCGCTTTGTGGTTATGTTCATCTTATTTCACATTGTGCCAATGTCTTCCCCATCACTGACAATATATGTTTAGCCGTTAAAATCATGACTCTTGGCTACTTGGAAGCTGAGATATTGAGGAACACCAATTGCTAAGGCATCCATTTTGAAAATCCAAGATGGCCGCCATGCATGCTTCCGGCAAATTGTAAACATTGGTTTTCTGAATCCTTATATTATACATATTCCAAAAATGTATAGGTTTCCAAATCCCCCCCAACAAGTTCACGAAGTCTAAAATCGTGACATGGTGAACCAGACTATAATATTATACATTAAATGTAATTGAGCGCCATTTTTTTCTCATAAAGTACACATTTATATCAATTCTTCCTCTTGTCCTGATCCAGGTAAGGTGCCCTCTTTGCCTACCACAGTACCGGGAGATGCGTCTAATAATTCCGCACAATCGGGTAAGCATATTTTTTATATCATACTTCCTACATAATATAATTTGATGTAACTAACGAACATGTCAAGTTTTGTTGTACGGAGAAAGGATTGACATACCTGTCAAACAAAAGACAGGAAAAGAGCTCGTGCAAAGTTTGAAATAGGACAGGTTAATGGTGCGTTACACATAAACTAAGGAATCTCTTTCCTGACGAAAATGTAGTTTGTAATTGTATCTATTTTTAACGGGCATTATCTGCCTCGGCTATCTATTAAGAATATTTATTTTGATCCCTTCGTTTAGAGAAGGTATAGTAGATGTAAAGATCAACGTTGTTCTTCTCTTGGCGTAATTCATTTCATTCCATGGGATCTGATGTCTGTTGCCCGAATACCATCTTTTCCGTTTTCACCTGACAATAAAAACAAGAAAGAAGACAAAATGGTTTTTCACAACTTACATGACTAATGCCTAGGTCACAAATGATCCAGGCGCCGTACGATGTTTTTACCTACGGCAGATTTTCTACGATTTCGTGGAGTTGGGATATCGTACGACGTCTGCGATATCTCTGTGTAGCGGTCACATATTTGCCGGGGAACGTACGATGATTTGTGGAGTTCAAGCAAAATTCAATCGCACAGCTCCCGTACTTACAATCTGAGCGCTCGTACGGACGCCTTACGGGACCCGTACGGGCATCGCAAGATACTCTTACGATACGGTGCGATTTGAGTGGCCCCAAATTCAGTCGCAAAATCGTACGATATTCGTGCAGTGCCCTTGTGGTGCCCGTGCGATGCTCTCTACGACGTGTCTACGGGCTTACGGCAAGTCAAACATCGTACGATGCATTTTTTTGTTTTAACGCGTTAAACAATTTGTTGACCATCGTACGCCGAGGAAAAATGCAACGGCGACCGCACGATAGCCACGGCACCCTTGCGGGCGCTGCAAGATTTCACCTAAAAGTGGCATCGTACGGGCGCCGTATCCCAAATCGGAGCATTTGTGACCTAAGCATCAGCTGTCCGGGAATGATAGGCCTATATACTTCTCATGATTATGCCCGAATATTATATAATTTTGCTTGGCTATGCCATACTTTTGCACGAATATGATATGAGTTTTCCTGAAAATGACATGCTTTTTCCCGAATATTATGTTTTCAAAACTCTCGGGGGGGGGGGGGGGGGCGAGGGCGGGGGGGGGCGAGGGGGGGGGGGACCTGCATACCCCCCCCGTCTCATATGCCTATGAATATTATAAAGCCCACACCTCAAAAAAGAAAAAAAAGAAGACCTTCCAAATTCATTGTGGTCGTGATGTGGGAGATTGGTAGAGCGCGTGCCTTCCAATCGTGAGGTCCCGAGTTCGAAACCAAAGGTATGTCCATCGCGATTTTCCTTCGGCAAGAAAATGTATCAACATTTGCTGCTCTCGACCCAGGTGTATAATGGGTACCTGGAATGATGCAAATGAGTTACTTAGCACTGTGTGCACCTCCTAGGTTGCCTGCTGGAATGCTCCATAGGGAGTGGACAATGTGCACTTTGCGTGCCGGATTGAGTGCAGTATGTATCCGATGACCGGGGTAATAATAGTGATGCGCCTCGAGCGTCGAAAGACGGAACGTGCGCCATATCAGTAGCCACCATCATTAGTATTAGTATTATTATTATTAGAAAAACAAACTTACATGCCACGCTTTTTTTCTCATGTCTTCTTATCTCACGATTATATCTAAAAGGTACAGGCGGCGGTGTTCCCGTTCCAGTGGTCGTCGTCCTCATCATAGTCGTCGTCGTGCTGGCCATCATTGTTGCCTGCTTCGTGTACAGGTACAGGTATATCTTAATATGGGTCTCTGGGTTACATGTGTTATTGAAAGGCGTTCTGGCATGTCGCTTAAAAGGATAGTTGAGTATTGGTCAAACTTAACTTTAGTAACCAAAACCTGCACCATTACGGTACAAAGTAATAGTTATCATTTCACCATGCTCGAAAAGTATACACAATTACAAACGACTAAGTAAAACCCCTGTTATCATTCAAAAGAGCCGTTACAACTCAAGAGGGCGCTATTTAAAAAAATCACTGGTTTTAGCCATTTTTCATACAAAATTGTGCATTCAATGTTTTGTTAAGATAATGATTCAATAGAGATATCATCAACGACTTTTTAAAAACCTATTCAGAATTTTTTCCAAGTACATGTAGTCTTTAAGCATTTTAATTTTTTTTTCTAAAAAGTCTAAATATCCCCCGGTGATTGCCGGTGAAGAATCTTTTGAATAAAAATATACTTATGGATATTACAGCCGTTTCTGAACCGATTTTGATCAAATAAAGTTTATTATGTCATTAAAATTGTATGTTCTTTTAAATTTGACAGTCAGTTTTTCATTATCTCACAAAAAAAATATCGGGGGGTACTTCGGGAAATACAATATTCAACGGTATACCTTTAAAACTGTTAACCAAAATCCAGCCTTAATCATGTAAACAGTTTAATAAGCCAATACAATTTGATTGAATAGGCAGTAGGTTCTGATTCTAGTATTCTGATTACAACTACCAACATAATTGTTTTCGGTCTTATTTAGAGAGCAGTGTTTAATGGGTCCCCAACAATTTGACAATGTTAATGGATCCCTTTAAAATGCAAGAGAAAGCGTAGCGTACCATGCTTCCTTTGTCAATGTTTGTATTACTCCAGGGATGGTACTTTATCATATATACTCCGCAAAAAAAAAACAGGACACTTATTTCAGACAAAATATCTCATATTTTTTAACGATAAAATATATGTTATTGTATATCAAAGTAAAGATAAAATGACCCTCTTCAATACTGGCATAAAATCCAGGAGAAATCATTCATGCATGACTCGTAACGGTCACTTAACCACCGCAAGGTCTGTTTTCAAAAATAGAAAAAATGGAACATCCCATTCAACCATTTAAATGTTGATAAGCATAATATAAACGCTATATTAATGACATGGCATAATTTTTTCATTACAAATGTGATCTTTTTTAGTTTCACCTCAATAGAAAAAGTGTAAATGAAGACAAATTGTGAACGTTATAAGGTTTTATATTCATCCAAATGTAACAAAATGGGGAATTCCATGACTAATGTTTATTCGTCGAGACCACAGTTTGTGCACTTATTTCAGCATACAACTTGGTATAAATTCTTCTCAAGAATTCTACCGTAGTCCAAAGATCTTCAAAACCTGATGTCACCCTTGGTCAACCATTTGGGCAGTCTCTAACCTTCCACTTCTTAAAGGTATCTATGGTTAAAATTGCAGGGGACACATACACAACAGACAAGCTTTATGCCTCAAAGACAGACCAGTATGTTGATGTTCTCATAACCGGGCCCTGTTTTATTGGAAAATGTGTATTTTCGGAGTTTGTTCATGACAATAAGGTTAAATAGTGCATAATTTATTTGCCTCACACATCTTGTTTCAAGAAAGGACGCTTACTCATTGCAGTCGAATGGTGCGGTCCCCCATTGTTTTTGCTATTTTGAAAACAGACCTTGCTTTTGTCAATTGACCATGGCAGTTCATGCATGGACGATTACACCTTTAATTTATACCCTGCCTGTAGAGGACAACATTTCCTTTAATTTGATATATGATAATGTACACTTTATCGTACATAAATATGAAATATTTCAACTTAAACAAGTGTCATGTTTCTTTTTTTGAGGAGTATATTATGTTACATATAATAGATTGATGATGGGTCTCTAACGTGAATGTTCAAGTAGACCATGTAGACCACGTAAATTAATGTTTATTGCCATTCGTCACTACTACGTCTGATATATATATAACAAATCGTCTTGTCTTGGTTTCGTTTATCCTTTTAATCATAGATGGCAACGGAAATCTGCAAGTAAAGACAACCCATAACGGTGGTCCAGGGATAAGCGATCCATCAAATGTCTCCTCAACACCACATTGGCTTTATATACAGAGAACCAGAGCTGCCTTGTTTGCTATGATATGTCTTCAATGTTTACCTGTAATATTTGATTGTCTCCATTGTTTGCCTGGAATTTTTGTTTGGTTCTGATTACTATCCCCCATTTTTATTTTTGTCTAGACGGTGGTCCAGTGGTGGCCATCACCCTATGTTCCCTCTACCATGTCTGTCCGGCTGTGGTTCTGCTGGACAGTATACCAAGGTTTTACTGCCTTATTTAATTTGGTTTGCTTATCGTCAATATAGGGCCTAATTGTCTTATTCCATTTTAGGTATCTCATCTATGACTGAAGCAAAAACCTACAAACCAGAGGTCCAGAGATGGCTCCCACCACATGCATGTCACCTCTGCACGGCCGTGGTTCTGCTGATGCCGCGTTTACCTTGTTTTGTCATGGATAACTAGTATACTAAATTGTCCCTTTTGTATGCCCTGTATTTTTATTTTTCCTGATGACTCTCCTTCATTTCTCCATTTCATGTTTTGAAATTCAGACGGCAGCGAAAGCCTCCAAACCAGACCGATGGTCCAGGGATGGCCCTCCACCCCATGTCACATTTGCACGGCCGCGGTTCTGCTGAGCAACATGACTATGAAGAGACGGACGACCGAAGAGGCGGGACTAAACCGTGATTCCACGGTGTATGCCGAGATTCGGGATCGGGACTACAGCAAGGATGGCAAGGAGCTTCCAGGAAAGAACCACGGGAAGCCATTGGGCTCGAGACCTGCACCCCCTGCACCAAGAGGTGGTGCTCGCTACCAAGACGTGTTGGCGCCTGGTGGTCGACCGGTGGTTGGTGCGCTTCAGGACTCCCAAGCAACATCTGAAATGCACACGTACGAAGGGCTGCAGAACCCCGATGCTGGATACACCTCGCTGCTTCCTGATCTGGTTCTCAACGAAAACAAGACGTCGAAACCGGTGAGCGAAGATCGCGGCCAAGTCAACGATGTGTACAATGAGATAGATGAACAAAACTACAATGTCCTTGACAGCGGGGAGGAAGTGTCTGGGTACCATGATGAGAATCCTGGCAGGTCTAAACCGAGTCCAAACAAGCCTCGCGCAAATAACATTAATACGAGCGGACTCTACCAAGCTTTGGGTAAACCTGACGCCAAGACGAGTAGCATCGATTCACTGGCTGGGACAAATGACCGCGATCAGGTAGTCTTACAGGAGAATGCTCCCACTGGGCAGTCAGGTATTGATGGAAGTGGGAACCACGCGTACCAGGATCTCAGACAGGGTGGAGACAACTACACACCACTCCGTACGGGGGATGCTGGCAGCGATACCCATAGTGGAAACCAAGGGTTCCGTCATGACGAAGCAAGTCCTGGTTCGGACTACCTTGGACTTGAGAAGGAACAACCGAACTACGCCGTCCTAGAATCCAGCGATCCAGAGCGTTCGGAATATGAGTCACCAAGAAGAGACCAGGATTCCGGTGACTACTTGAGCCCGAGTGACAGTCAAGTCAGTGGGAAGGATGACTATGCCAAACCTATGCGGAAACCTTTATCGACAAACCAGTCTGACGAATCGAAAGCTGGTGCAGGCTACACATTACTTCAGCTGGACAATCAAGGTCCGAATTCTGCAGAC
>JBAMJV010012850.1:5000-22944 GCA_037951105.1 Echinarachnius parma
AGTAAAAAAAAATTTTAAAAGATGTTTTTGTGTTGTAAACCAAAAGTCAGTTTAGCAAGCTCTACCTTTGGCATGAAATGAAAGAGAAGGTACCTATTGTGTCGCAGAAATATAGGAATGTGGTTCCTTAGCACTGTGTGGGCCTATATCAGGCGAAAAGCCTAGTGTAAAATGTTAACTTTGTGTATCTAGGAATAATGGCAGTGTGTCTCCATTAACTGGGGTAATAATCAATTATGTAAAGCGATAGGATACTTAGGTGATCATTAAAGTAATCCATTAACTTTGTAATGATTCATTAACTTTGTAATGATTCAACCAAAATCACTTGGAGCTTTCACACTTCTCTTGTATCTTGTTGTTTGGCTTATATGGTAACAGAAGAAAGAAATGGGTTTTGATTTTTCAAATGTCTCCCTAATTATGAAGAATGTTTAGATTGAATATTAAAGCGTCTATACAACCATAGTCGAGAGTATCCAAATTTGGATACTAATTCCTCCATATAGTATCTGAATTCAGATACTTCACGCGAAAGATCAGGATAAAATCAGACAATGATTATCTCTGTTTTCACTAGGTAGACTTCAACGTTTCCTTTGAAAACCTCACATATCATTCTCATAAAACTTACAATTAAATTGGTATATGATTTAAGTCTCAACTGTTACTTTCGGGACAAAAATATTAAGTTAACCCCTTGACTACGGGAACCGGGTGGGTTACGTACAAAGTCAATAGATTTCAGAATCTCGAAAGGAACAGCTTTAATTAGATCGATCACTTTAACCCCTTAACCACAGGAACCGAGTGTGTTGTGTACAAAGTCTATGGGGATTTCATAAACTCGTAGGGAACGGGTAAATTATTACCTATGATATTATTTATGTTTTTTTTGTTCTTGCAGGGTTTGTCTCTGAGTGGTGGTGAGCAGAAGGAAGGGCAGCGTAAGCTGATCGAGGGAATAAAAGAGACCTTTCCAAATATCAGTGAGAACTTCCACATGTGCGATGACACTTATGGAGCCATAGCCACTGCCTGCAGAGCAGGTACTTTACCATTTATAAACTCTCTTTTAACCTGTTGCTTACGGGAACCGGGTGGGCTATGTACAAAGTCTATGGGGATTTCAGAATCTCGTAGTGAACGGGTTAAGTGATCCATTAACTTTGTACAATTTAACCAAAATCGCTTGGAGCTTTCCCACTTCTCTTGACCTGGTTGTTTGGCAACTATGGTAACGGAAGAATAAAATGGGTTTTGATTTTTCAAATGTCTCCATAATCATGGATATATATTTAAGATTGAATTTAAGAGAGTCTATAGACAGTTTCCAACCATATTCAAGAGTATCTGAATTCACATAATCAATCGTCCATATATGCATCCGAATTCAGATACTTCACGCGAACAATCAGGATCAAATCGGACATTGGTTGTCTCTGTTTTCACTAGGTAAACTTTATTCGTTTTCTATGAAATCCTCACAAATCATTCTCAAGAATCTTACAATAAAACGTGTGTGAGATAGAAGTCTCAAACATTACTTTTGGGGAAGAATATAAAGTTAAAGGTGCACCTGTAAAGTGTCAGATATTGCCCAAAATGACATTTGAGACTTCAATCCTGTACTATTAATCACTGTAAGGTATGTCCGAATGATGTGTGAAAGTTTCATTGAAAAAGAACACTGCTTTCCTGGTTAAAAAAGCGAAAATATGCGTCAGCTTTTACAACGAATTACTGTATGACGTTTATGAGGTTTATGACCGTTCATTAACGCTCTTGAGCTGATCGAATGATAGATATCGTCATACCAAAGGGGCATTTGAAAAAATCTAACCCTATTTTATTTTTTCTCTTACCATGAGCTATAAAACGACACGGTAGAAGAGAAACGAGGAAGCTCCAAGTAATTTTCGTGGAGTTAGACACTTTACAGGCATCCCTCTAATGGATCACTTGAATTTTCAAAACTATATTGAAGACGGTTTGATGTTGGTATATAATGTGCATTCCTGAAAAACCTCGGCTTGATTAGTCCTTGGAATGGGTTACAGTTTGACTAAAATTGACCAAAATTAACCCGTTGTCATGTAATTCTGATGTTCATTTATTACCCCATACTTTCTCAAAACTTGATTTAAAGATACTGGTTTCCTACTTTTACAATGTACAATTTGTTTTGTGACACACATTTTGTTTTATAATTTATGATTGTATTTTTTGTTGTAGGGCCTCTTAGGAAAGAAGTGTTTTAAACACATGACAGATCTTGCCTTGACAGAAATAGAAACAAATATAAAATGAATTACAAAAATAAGCATCTCCTACATCTTACTTTCTCATCTATATTGTCTTTTAAAATGTTCAAAATTTCGAATTTGCAGGTGGCATCGTATTAATATCGGGTACTGGTTCGAATTGTCAGCTGATCAACCCTGACGGGGCGGTGCATGGCTGCGGAGGTTGGGGTCACATGCTTGGCGACGAAAGCTCAGGTACGGATCACTCATACAGACATTAATTGCCATAGTTTAGTGTGTAGCAGGCTGTGCTTGGACCCTGCATGTGTGGCAGGTATCCGAAACTTGCCACCCATGCATTGTCACTGTCTGTGCTACAACCCAGATGGGTCAGTGCATGGCTGCGGAGGTTGGGGACACATGCTTTGCGACAAAGTTCAGGTGTGACCAATTATCAGACGGTCAATTTTTCTGTAATTTGTAAAAAGAACATTTTCTTGAACTTGAAGAGTATACTAGTGAATCAAAGTAACATACATGTTTATGGGCCAATAAAAACAATCTTCCAAATATACAGTACGTAACTTCAACGTTGTTTCGTAGGCTTATGCCCACTCTTCAGGTTAAACAAATATGAAGTGATTAAAGGCCAATACCAGTTTTGGGAAACGCCCCCCTCTTAAAAAATGAAATGGACGCTCTTATTACCAATCATGTGAAAGAATATGTTTTTACTAATACGGGATGATACAAATTTTGCCTGGAAACCGCCTACTAATTGATATATTTGGTAAATTATATAGTCATCTGTTGCGGATAGATATCTCGCCGATGGTCGTATGTTGATATACAGCCTCGTGCACTGCGTGTTAATCCTATGGCAAATGCGCACATGGTAATTTGCACGAGCGAATCGCTCGAACGAGCGTATAGAATGTGTCCAGCGTAGACGGCCAAGCTGACGGTGAATTTAGGCTCAATGTCAGCGGCTTTCATAAACGTTTTAACTGATATTTCTGCATTTGACGATAGTAAGGTTCAGATTTGTCCACACACGCTCCTTTTTATGTTATTAAAATAATACTAATCATTAGTTTAACTAATAAAGTTTTTTCCCTTTAAACGCAAGAAAAGCCACTGCAGTATTAACAAGAATGAAAGCTAGATTGTATATCATCTTTGTGCCTTTAGTCTTAGATATGAATATTTGCTTGCCTCTGTCGGTTGAGACTGGATCTTTTCTTAATTAAAGGTCAGAAGTATTAAAGTGATCCATAAACTTAATAAAACATTTTTTCCCCAAAAGTGATATTTTAGACTTCAAACACATTTATTACCAATATTATCAGAAGATTCTTGAGAATGATAAGTGACATTTTCATGGAAAAGGAATAATGTTTACCTAGTTTAAAAAGGGTAAATTAAAATTGAAGTTTAATTTAACGTTTATTTTTGTTTGTAAAGCCCATCAATTGGTATTTTTCAACAGTTATGAAATTTGCTATATGATAATGAGTTATTATTATTATTATATAATTAGTTTTAATATTATTTGTATTATTATTATTATTATAATTGGTATTATTATTAGTAGTAGTAGTAGTAGTAGTAGTAGTTGTAGTAGTAGTTTTAGTATTATTATTATAACGAGTATTATTTAAATGTGATGTTTTGTTATAATGTGATGTTTTGTTATAATTGATACATGGGCCATCTGGTAAATTGAATTTCTTGCAGCATATTGGATATCTCACAAAGCTGTCAAAACTGTCTTTGATGCTATGGACAACTTAGCAGATCCGCCTCATGACATCACGTACATCAAGAGTGCTATGGAAAAGTACTACGGGGTAAGCCATAATTGTATAACTGAGTATACTTGAATGACCCCATGTAGTGAATCCATGTTCAGAGACGGGAGCCGAGTTTTCTTGGTGTTCCGGGGAAACATTTGCCTGAAAATGATGTATGTTACCCTTTTTGTCCCAAAGAAATAGCTCATACTGAAGTATTTAAGTCTGATCTACCTTAGCCTATGATTTTTCCCAGGGCTGAAATTTGTCTACTTAAAGGGACAGTTCCACTTTTACAAAATGTCTGATCAGTTTCCAGTTGACGGATGGGGATGAATGTAACACACACAAAAAAATCAGATCGAACTGCCCTGTAATTTGGATTCTACGAATGAAAAACGAATGCGTCCCTCCATCAAACTATATATCGGTCAATAAAGGAGTTTAACTGATTTAGCATAATATTACAACAATATTGGACTTATTCTTGTAAAGGTATTGTGAAGCCGACATTTGTTATGGTATGTCACAGAAAAAGATCTCAAACATTAAGAATATATAATTACATGTAGTCAGTTTAAGCGAGGTTTGGTTATTTTGTTTAGTATTAGTTCATGCCATTGTTATGTGTGCGCGGGTCACGTAGCTAGCGCGGGTCACGTAGGGGTCACGCATAGCATTGTGGTACTCCGTGGAATCCGTGTACGAACTTTATCACCGGGTGAATACACGTATAATGCACAATTAACCGTTGGATGATGGTTTATTAGTTTTAGGTCTATAACTCCACGAAAAAGAGATTTCAAGCCCTAATTTGTTCAGGCCTGCTTGTGAATGACATTTTCTTTCATATAAGACAATAACCTCGCAACTTTTGAAATTTGGCTTGCAAAAGAGGAACTATCCCTTTAATACAAGTTTAGTACAGTAATGTTAGTCGATTCACGGGAAAATTTTGTTTACAAACATATACTGTATATACAAATTATTTATTGCCCTCAGGCTAGATTTTCACATTGCTGAGCCTATGTCGATCTCCTCTATCGTACATGCTACTTGACCAGCGAAGAGAACTTTCAAGAATACTGATATTATTAATTTATTGAAGTTAAGTTCTAGTTAAGTAGCATATAGCCTGTTGTGGTTATGTTAATATTTGTAATAATTATATAATTGTGTATTGCAATGTACTGTATTCACCTATTCTGTCCAGTAATATGGCATGACCTGGACCTGTATTTATTTTGCTTCCTTTGTTCATGTTTTTTTTATATGTGCAATAAAGTGATGAATATAACAAAATATATAGGAACTAGGTTGAATAGAAGGGAATACAATATGCGATGGTCAGCCAGATATCGATCGGTTCTTTTTTGTGTGCCCAATGTGGTTTATCTTGCCCGGTCCATAAAAGAATCTCTTATATTACCATTTTAAGCATAATATTCAATTGCAAAGATAACGGAAAAAAGTTATGATGTTTATTTCTGTTACAAATAAATCTGTAACTTCCAATATTTTGTTCATTTTTGTTGCATGACATTGAATACATGTATTTAGTACTACAGGGAAACCCCGTTATAACAAGCTCACTTATAACGAGGTACCGTTTATAACGAGGAGAATCCTTTGGTCCCGATTTAAATGTTTGTTATTAATACGGCCGTTTATAACGAGGTACCGCTTATAACGAGGTAAATTTGATAGTCCCGACTACCTCGTTATAACAGGGTTTCCCTGTAATTATAGTTTCTCCTCTTTTATTCCTTCTGGTTGGCAGATAACGGAACGCTTTGAGCTGCTGGATCATGTTTACACTAACTTTGACAAGTCCAAGTTTGCTGGCTTCTGCAAATATCTGGCAGAAGGTAGGTTGTAATTGCCATCATTCAAGTTTGCCCACATATTTATTAAAGTGATCCATTAACGGTTGTCAAATTCAACCAAAATCACTTGGAGATTTCACACTTCCCTTGTACCTTGTTGTTTGGGTCCTGGTAACAGAAAAATGAAACAGGTTTTGATTTGTCAAATGTCTCCCTGATCATGGAGATACATGTGTGAAGATATGTAAGGCTCGCAACAAGGGCAAATTCTGTTTGTAATCAGAATTTCACAAGAATGCGAGCGCTTGGAGGGAAGTAATTCTTGTTCAGATGTCCTGATGTCCTATTACTAAGTTAACTCTACCAAGCGAAAAACTTGCAACTAAATTTTCAAAAAGAACTGATACTCACGTATATCTTTAAATGTACACATGAATTATATCATGGGTTGAGCAGTATTCACACTTTGTGTTTGCAATCCATTGTTATTTTGCTTGCAGGAGCGAAAGCTGACACCGACCCCCTGTGTTTATGGATCTTTCAAGAGGCTGGTAGACTTCTCGCAAGACATATTGTTGCTGTATCAAAAAAAATTGACAAGGTAAACTCATTTTTTCATTGCTCAATGCTTCCCACAAAATTTTACAAATTTGTTGTTCAGTAAAATTTTGGGCATAATATGTGACCGGCTATAGCAAAACCCTGCACTTGTCAGTAAAAATCAAAATGTAGATTGTCACACCATTAGAAAGGCCTCAGCACAAGCTTTCATTTGACGCTTTGTTCTTACAAATTGGTCAATAATTGGAGAAAATATGATTGTTTCAATTTTATAATCATAAGTCTTGTACGCACATTACGTGAAGTTAAAATGCCCATTTCTTCAAAACATTAATTACCAACAAATGCAGGCTTTTGCTATTGCGGGTCACATATATTATGTAACAAATATATGAATGTCAAATTTTGAAGCGAACAGCCAGAGGGAAATATACTTTCATTGATGTTTGTTTTTGAATGAAGCTCTGGAAAGATTGAAAACCTTTTGAACTGGTGGCTCTGACTAGCATGAACAATCAAGAGATTTTTAAAAATTTGAATGTGTTTTCCTTGACAGTCAGAATTCAGTAGACTACTTATTCCTTCCCCTTCTCCTCAAAATAGTATCAAAATTATACAGCATAAATTTATTACTTGGTTGATGAAAACCATACTTTTATATTTATGCTTGCCAGTTTGGGCAACCAGCATATAGCAGTATAGGTATTAAGTTTTGATGATCTAACACATTGCATTCGTGAGCACGGATCATTAAGCCAGTGCTGTCACATTTACAGCCCTGAATAATCTGTTTAATGTTAAAGGGAACCAACACCCAAAAATGATATTCTTATAAATGAAAGGTAATAGTTATAGATGTCCATTTCACCAACAAGTTCAGAAAAATAGGTTTTCAAACAAATTATATAATTGAAAAACTCATCACAATACTAAAGTAACTGTGTTCATGGGTCTGCAGAAGAAGGCTATTTTATAGGACTTACACGTCTTCCATGCTTCTATTCTCTCCAAACGTATGTGTATATACAATTGGCACACATTTTGCACTTACGGTACCATGAGACCCAATTGGTTCCGTAAGTGTTGGTGATTAATTGTGTTGTTTATGAATTACAAAACCCTTTGCAAAGTGTTGGACATCTATTTGATATCAAACAATGGTACCACAAAATATAAGCCTGTTTTCCTCTTTGTGTGGTGGTCCCCTTTGACTCTGATCATGTTGACCATGTGACGCACGGCACATGAGACCATATTGGTTCCGTAAGTGTTGGTGATTAATTGTATTGTTTATGAATTACACAACCCTTTGCAAAGTGTTGGACATCTATTTGATATCAAACAAATGGTACAACAAAATATAAATAAGCCTGTGTTGCTCTTTGTGTGGTGGTCCCCTTTAACTCTGATCATGTTGACCATGTGACAGGCACTGCTGGAGGGCGAGGCTGGCCTGAGGATAGTCTGCGTGGGGTCAGTCTGGAAGAGCTGGGACCTACTCAAGCAAGGTCAGTACATTTCTTTCTGCTCTAGAACATACTGTAGAGACTTAACTCTTATCTTTATCTGTACTTGTAAATAGTGTTTTCTATTTGTTTTTATTACTGTTTTTCTTGTTTGTATTAATCTATGTTTACTGTATCTTTAAGA
Source organism: Echinarachnius parma (assembly GCA_037951105.1). Classification (NCBI taxonomy): domain Eukaryota; kingdom Metazoa; phylum Echinodermata; class Echinoidea; order Clypeasteroida; family Echinarachniidae; genus Echinarachnius; species Echinarachnius parma. The sequence continues at coordinate 13,077 of JBAMJV010012850.1, forward strand.
ATATGTTATGAAATGACAGTTTATTTTTATGCACAAAATTGATTATTGTGAGACATGCAGGAATATAATAAATAAATAAAACAAAATAAAAATAAGTAAACTATTGAGATTATCAACCCCTTGGTGTGCTAGGGGTATATAGTGACGCTACCTGAGATACAGTAAATCGGCCATTTATCTAAAGTATATTGTACGTATATTCCTCCAATGTTTGTGTCATCTAAATCCTTATTGCGCTCTAAATCCCCTTTCACGGGACAATTGTTCAATGAGTCAATCAGGAATACAGTATGTTTGTTCGCACTGTATTAGCAATGTTTATTTATGCGATAATGCGCTCATGAGCGCAAGCGATTACTATATACAGGATCTTATGCACGCACGTATTGTTTATGACTGAAGTTAGCGGAAGGCTATATGCGATCACTATGTTCTGCTAACCTCAGTTGTACTGATCTAAAGTGTGATTACTACAGAGTCCCGGAGTGGCGCTTGGCCCCTAATATATAATATATCAAAGATAAGCTGGCATGCTTAGTGAGTTCATGATCATAATGCATTGTACGCAATATACATGTGTATACGCTCTCTATGTGCTTCTTTGGCTCAGAAAGAGTTTGGACCATAAAAATTACCTTCTTATGAAAGGGTTTTGACATATTTATCAGAGATCTTTGTAATGAGGTTCCACTGTATTAGCTTCTGAATCACTGGAGTAATGCGAAAGGATTTCAGAAACAACTAAAAGTAGAGGTTTCATGTCAATTCGGTGGATTCACAATACAGTGCGCCACCTATCAGTTGCAGCGGACAGGCCGAAATCCGCAATGCCTCATGGGAAATGGTCGACATCGAAATATAAGGCCGTATACAGCTCAGTGGTGCTAGGCTGTAATATAATAATAATAATAGACATTTATATAGCGCAAATTGCAAAGAGCCTCTAAGGCTAAGCGCTTAAATAATTATTTAATTATTATTACCCATTGTCAACAGGTACATTTCAAACCCACACAATGATATTGCATACTTTCTCAACTCCCCAAAGGCAGTGGGCAGGATTCGAACTCGGGATCTCATGATCGGAAAGCGTGCGCTCTACCAATCTTGCCACGACCACATCCACATGTACTGTGATGTCGACCCCGAAGTTGGAAATTGGCCTGTCCGCTGCAACCGATAGGTGGCGCACTGTATTGTGAATCCACCGAATTGTAGCTCAGTAGTATGGGGCCAGACCTGGCATGACTGCATTATTGGTCTAGGTCGCGGTCCACTTTTTTGCAATTTCATGTAATTTGATCACAGCTCGGTGGTAGAGAACTTGGTCTGCTCAAGGTTTGAGTCCCCGGAAGCACTTTTTTTCTTTACTAATTTTTTATTTTGTTTTGCTTGCAGGTTTTATCGAGGGACTTGTCCGGCCCAATGACTCTTACCCTGACATCCAGCGCTTCACGCTGCTCACACTCAAGGAATCTCCTGCCATCGGAGCCGCGAGGCTCGGGGCGAGGGTTGTCGGCTATGACCTGCCTCTGAACTTTGAATCGTTTGTCACCGTCCTATATCAGCATGGAGCTTGACGCAGTGGGACTCTGTTCAATGGTGTAGGGACGGGTTGCATGGGGGGCGGGGCGGGGGGGGAGGAGGCACATGCCCCCCCCACCCCTCTTAATATTTTGACATATCAGGCCGACCACGCTCGCCACCGACTCTGTTAGGAACACACAGAGCATGTTGTTCATGTTAATTCTGCCTTAGTTTTTTTCTTCAAATTATATCATACTTCATATATTATATATATTATACTACTTCAGGTTTGTATGTATACAGTGCTTGTAATGTATGTATTGAACCGTGCCATATAATGAAAAGTTGTCAATTGAGGGAACAAAATAATTCTTATCTTCTTGTATTAACTGCCTGGAAGTAATACATTTGTCAATTGTTGACTTGGATGTGCTCATTGAACATGCTCAAATATTTATGCTTCTTTTTTGATGAATTACATACATTTATCATAATGCCATACTTTGTCTTTGAGTTCAGGCCTGTAGCTAGGATTTGTCAAGGGGACGTGCGTAATTTGCAAAAATGGGACCGAGATCGAGACCACTGGTTTGAGTTGTGTAAGCAAGGGGGGGGGGGGGGGGGAGGGAGTCATCACCCTGGTTTAGATGGCCGAGACAGATAAACAAAAGTGGACTTTTCTGAATTTGGAGGGGGGGGGGCGGGGGGGGTGTGTATGCATCCTACGGACCCCCCTGGCTACGGGCCTGAAGTTCTTCAGGTAACAGTGTCTTAGTTAACATATAGTGAAACCTTGTTATAACAAGCACCTCAGCCCATTGAAATTAACCTCGTTATATCAGACATCTTGTTGTATCAGGGCTTATAAATAATACAATACATAGAACCTGGACCTGTGAAATAGCCTCGCTATATCAGGTACCTCGTTATAACAGAGTTTGTTATAAATAGGTTCCACTGTACTATTAAAGGTAGTGTTGAGTATTGGTATTTCCAGAACTGCCCCCCCGATATTTTCTTGTGAGATAATGAAAAACTGACTGTCAAATTCGAAAGAACATACAATTTTAATGACAGAATAAACTTTATTTGATCAAAATAGGTTCAGAAACGGCTGAAATATCCATAAATATATTTTTATTCAAAATGTTCTTCACCGGGCGATATTTCGACTTTTTAGAAAAATTTCAAAAAATGCTTGAAGACTACTTTGAAAAAAATCAGAATAGGTTTTTAAATAGTCGTTGATGATATCTCTATTGAATCATTATTTTAGCAAACATTAAATGCACAATTTTGTACGAAAAAAGGCTATAACCAAATATTTTTTTTAATAGCGCCCTCTTGAGTTGTAACAGCTCTTTTTGAATGATAACAGGGGTTTTACTTAGTTGTTTGTAATTGTGTATACTTTTCGAGCATGGTGAAGTTATAACTATTACTTTGTACCGTAATGGTGCAGGTTTTGGTTACTAAAGTTAAGTTTGACCAATACTCAACTATCCCTTTAAGCCAACATTTATAAGATACTTGAATGAATAGTGATTATGATTTTTTCCTTAGGGTTATTGGAATTCCTAGTTTGTATCATTGTTGGTTCAATTCGAAAATAGTTTACAAGATATGAAACATTCCTATAGGCTATACCATACACGTGAATATCAGCATTACCAATAAGTTCTGTTTGTACGTATTCCTCCGCAACCTGCAACAAAGTTTCTGGAGGTGTTATTAGGGTGCTTACGATCCTGGACCTTGAGTTAGTGGACCGTAACATTTTTACGGTCGCGACAGGTGACCCGACCATACATCACGGGAAAACTGTTCACCAAAAATTAGTCGACCATAAGGCATTACGTCATACATGCGCAGAACAGATGCGCACTCGTATTTTACGGTCGACCGTGTTTACGGTCCAGGATCGTAAGCACCCTATTATTTGCGAACTGTCCACCCATCCTTACATACGTACATGTTTATGTAACCTTCTCGTAATTGCGAGATATAAACACGATCAAAAGGTTGACGGATGCACTAAAATGTACATCACTTTACCCATATTATTTGATCTTTAGTCATGTGGTCAAATGTCACCATAAAAGGTGGAGGCATATTTTCGACTGAATAGTCAAATTCCTATACAGTTTAAACTTCTGTTTCCACCGTCAAGATCTAAGTTGCATACATGATTTGCTGTATTGTCTGGACTTAAAGGGGTAGTTCAGTATAATTTTTTTTGTGAGATGATGAAAAACTGAGTGTAAAATTTGAAAGAGCATACAATTTTAATGACAGAATAAACTTAATTTGATCAAAATCGGTTCAGAAACGGCTGAAATATCAATAAATATATCCAATCGGAATAAATGTGGGGCCCAGATTTATTCAATGTTTTTTGTTTTTGTTTTGTTAATGCTTACACTTTTTCAAAAAATTTCAAAAGAGGTTTTTAAACAGTTGTTGATGATCTCTCTATTTAATCATTATTTCAACAAAACATCATATGCCTAATTTTGTATGAAAAATGGTTGAAACCAATGCTTTTGTAGAGAGTGCCCTCTTGTGTTTTAATGGCTCTTTTTAAATGATAACAGGCTTTTTACTTAGTCGTTTGTAATTTTGTATACCTTTCGAGGCATGGTGGAGTTATAACTATTTTTTTGTTATGTTATTGTGCAGGTTTTGGTTACTAAAGCTCCGCCTTACCCAAACTGTACTACCCCTTTAACTTGACTTAAGCCGTCCACACAGGGTCCACACCATTGCTGGGACTATGTGTGATGGCTTCTGCTTCACAAATTATGGCTTGCCACACCTCTCGATCTTCTGGCCTTGGTCAGGCAACCTGGGTGTCTGTTGTTGTTGTTGTTGTTGCTGCTGTATTGTACTCACACATACATGTAATTGCATAAATGTTAATTTCATACACATTTCTACTATCGTGTACAAATGCTGGACAAATGCTGGTCATTAAGATATTGGAATGTATACATACATTTGAAAGTTATGACTATCTTCATCTATAATTCAAATTATTTCATGTCTAATTTGTGTCTCTCTCTAATCAGAAAACTGTGAAATAGATTTGTAATTGCATCTTGCCACTTAACAAATTTAACGCTGATATTAATGAATCCATGATGTGTACTTCAATGATGATATGTGTTAATTCTAGTAATAATGATGATCATGATAATAATAATAATAATGATAATAATAATAATAACAACAACAGTGTAAAGCGCTATGATACATACGTGAATAGAGCTATACAAATAACTGTAATTATGATAATAATGATAATGACAATGACAATGATAGTATAATGATGATGATACTCATGGTAATCTTAATATTTTACATTTATAAAGTGCTTAAATTATACAACAATTCCTAAGCGCGTCCTAAGCGCGTCCAAGTTGGACCTAGCTATTATACAGAAAGCCATTTGCTGCCTTGGAATACAATATATTCAAAAGTTGAACAAAAACAAGAATTATAGAATGTTCATAAATGTTGCATCAAGAACATGAAATCTCCTAGATAATAAAACAAGTATTAATGATTTGAATCAACATTTATACCTTTGAAAAAATGACTTTTACAAAACAAAAACAAAACAAAGAACCTAATGGTTTTCCATACTTTTTAAGTTCAACTTAGAGGTAAGGATCTTTGTGAAATACCCTCGGGTTAGTATAGCAATACTGCCTCACCCATTACTACTATGTTTGGAGCAGCATGACTGTATTAAAAAAAGCCTTCCTGATATATTTGTGTAGCTCATACAAATTTGTACTTGTTTACAGTAGACTTGGGGGTGTTTTAACAAAGATTTTAAGTTGAATTTAAAGTTATGGAAAGCCATGATTTGTAGCCTTGGAATAAAATAAAATATTTGAGAGAAAAAATTCACATATTTGAGATGTTTAATGATTTAATGTACTTAAATACTATAAAATTCCCTTGATAATAGGAAATATTTATGCTTCTAAACCATATGAATGTTTTATTAAACAAGTACTGTTTAAATGGTACAATAGCTTTCCATACTTTTAAGCCCAACTTAAAATTCAAGTTCAACTTAAATAGGATTTTCGTGTAATATACCCACAGGGGAGTTGCAGTTATTGACATGATGTAAAGTTTGTCTGTGTAGTATAGCAAAGTCATATATATATATAACCACATTAGCTTGGCCTAGAAAGTATTTGTGAATACTCTTTCCAGGACTACCAGTCCTTAAAGGGGAAGTTTTCCCAAGTACTAATGTGGATTGATGAAAGGAGAACAATTTTACATGCCCAATAGTGAAGGTTTGAGCAAATTTTGATTTTTAATTTCAAAATTATGATTTCGGAAATGTTTGTTTGCCGCCCTCTATACATGGCAATTTGCCAAAATCTTTGATGCCTGTGTAGAGCAAACTTCCACTGACTTTGTACATATATTTTCATATAAATCATTCTTCCTGGATTACTTTTAATGCATGCACATTTTATTACCTCTTCCCTAACATATCTGAGAATAAGAGTAAGGGAAGATGCTTTTTCATGAAAAGTGACATTTTGTTGTACAGTTATAATGGGAGTAACACAGATTTGGCAAAGAGCCGACTAAGAGGGCAGCAAACAAGATTTGATCAAAACTTTGAAAAATCGTAATTCTTGATTGGATTATCAAAATCTGCTCAAACTTTCGCTATTTGGTATCTAAAATTGTTCCCTTTTCACCCAATCTGCTTAAAAGCTTGTAAAAACTTCCCCTTCGCGCACGAAGCGCACAGCGAAAACTTAAAATGTATAGGTCTATCACATTTCCCCCCAAGGAAACTTAAATCCCTGTTCCTTTCTACATAAGGTTTGCTTCTTTTGCAAGTTTCCCCATATCCATGTGTAATGTTGTTTATTGCCTAGAAGATGTTGACTTCATTTCATTTTGTTTGATTACGTTGGATGTATTTATTTTGACTTGACCATTACTTCACTTTTGTAAAACATGTTATCGTATTCTATTTCTGAAATTATGGTTTGGATATATAACAAAATAAATAAATGAAATGAAATACATACAGACCTACTGTGTATTCTTAAAGCCAAATAACAGTATTGGAAAAGCCGCACACTCACACACAAATGAAAAATACGCTTTTATCACCTATCATGTGAAAGAATATCATAACTTATCTGTTAAAGGGATAGTGGAGTTTTGGTCGAACCAAATTTTAGTAACCAAAACATGCACCATTACATTGCAAACTAATATAGGTTTTCCCGGTCAATTTCGCTATTTTCTCATGCAATTTCATATCAGCTCCATTCAATTTCACCTAATCCGCGCTTGGATCGACATATCGTCATTCAAATTCGTTTTTAGTTATTTATATTAAAGGACCTAAAGAATACAACGTACTTTGACACTTATTCCATAGTTGATGACTTGAAACATAGGTCTGCCAAAAAAAAAATCCATGAAAATAAACACAGTAGTGATTTAAGACTAGTTTTCTGATGCCAAATCTCACTTAGCAGCCAATTTACGCCCCACCCACATTTAGGGTTCGGAATCGGCAGCGTGATCGACATGTGATTGACAATTCATTGGCTTACGTCATGACGCGTCATCTACAGAATTTAGTTCATTAGTCCGTTCTTTAGATGACGTCACATTTTGGCGATTTAAAAGGGGCGTTCCCAGGACAATTAGATATGTACTAATTACCCCCAAATTGATTGATTTCATGAGAAATGACTGCCAAATTCTTTTTCTTCGGGAAAAATTACATGTAGAGAGCCGAATTGTGAAAATTAGGCCATCTAGACGCTGTAGTTCCTTTAAGTAACGGAGCAACCAATTTCACACTTGCGTCATTCCAATGTAAGCGATGGGCGCTCATTTTCGTTAATGGTCATTCAAATTCATATATAGCAGTCTCTGGTCTCATTTCGGTCATTCAAATTCGCGCATGGGTAAACAAGTTCATTATAATTTCATTCAAATTAAACATGTACAGTGGAAAATAATGTTAAGATATGTACAATCATGGTATAGGTATGGTACAGTTATTTCGTGCATGGGTTAGCAATAAACAATACATGATGGAAATAAAGATACAGATTATGAAAAAAGATGATGATAAAATAAATATCAGATGATGACAAAATAAGAAAATGTGATGAAAATAAAGATCAAAATGGTGAACTCACTGCACTCACTTTGTACACGGTTTCGACGATCCAGTGGATAATTTAACATCTGAACACTTCAATCGTAAATATCTTTTTAACGAAAGAGAAATTTGAAAAACCGAAACCTGTCCCATGATTGTATTGTTAATACGAATACAACAAGGTATGAGGGAACCGCTATAATTCCAATTGGATTTTGAGGATTTTGAAAATGTTACTTAGTCCCTTTAACCCCAAGGCAGTTACCCCCAAGGCAATCACCCCAAAGAAAATTAACCCCAATAGTATTACCCCCCAGGAAAATTAAAACAATAACCCCCAAGGAAATTACCCCCAGGACAATTATCACCCAAGGCAATTACCCCCAGGTCAATTAACCCCAAGGCAATTACCCCTGGGACAATTACCCATGCATATTGATTTTAGAGGCCGAATAGAATCACGTCGAGGTAGATCAGGATATTCGCACGACAAAGTATCGTTTAGAACAAATAATGATGGAAATGGGATTAAGGGAGGCTTGCTGCAATTTCCAAACATTAATTTTATATAGCTTCAACAACAACAAAAATAACACTTAAACCCCCCCCCCCCCCCCCCCCAAAAAAAAAAAAAAAAAAAATAACAACAAACAAACATGTACATGTATGTATTAAAGGGAACATGTATGTCAAAGTTAAAATATTATTACAGGAGGAAGCATTGTAAGATATTGTTTTAAGTTACGTTTAAAAGAATTTAATGAACACGATTTTTGTATAATTATATTCAGGAAAGGAAATCCAGAGTATTGGACCACAAAAGAAAATTAATTTAGGATGGTTAATCGTCTTGTAATTTGTATGTTTATTATTATAACAACTATTATCAATATTATTATTATTATTATTATCATTATTATTTATATTACTATTATTATTATTATCATTATTATTATTATTATTAGTATAGGTTTTCCCGCTCAATTTTGCGATTGTGTCAATCGAATTGATAATAGGAGCAAACGAATTCGCGCGATTTGCGATCGCCGTACCGAAGCAGCATTCGAATTCGTAAATAGTCGTTCAAAATCACGTAGGAGCAAGTGAATTTGCACAAACTTCCACAAAGTGCATACCTTTTCATCAATGGTCATTCGAATTCGCGAAAGGGCAGTTGACAGTTGGCTGCACATTCGCGAATTCGAATGCTCATAAATGAACTTCTGTGTCTATTCACGAAAGCGTGTGCGTATGCATGAATTCGCATGCACTTATTCGGAATTTGGAAGACCGATACCAACGATTACGCGGCAGGCGCGCGAATTCGAATGACCCTAAATGAATTCGATTGAAAAAGTGCAAAATTGAGCGGGAAAACCTATAGTAGTAGTAGTAGTAATATTATAATTATTATTTATTATTTATTCCCATTATAAAAAAAATAAAATAAAAAAAAGAAGAGTGGGAAAGAAAAAATAAAATGTATGAGCTAAGACTTGTTAATTATAACGTTCAAAAACTAATTTATACATCCATTTTAAGTTTTCGCTGAGCGCTTCGCGCGCGAACATATTATCTCAGTTTGTTGTGTAACTTGCGTATGGTCTGGGGTGAGGTGTAGGCTGGCATTGCTCTGGCGTGCGTGACGTGCACCAAATTGCACCATTTCAAGTATATAAATACAAAATCTTCCCCTTGTGAGGGGGGAGGGGGATACCCCCTCCCAAACCCTCCCCCTCTGGCTCTGCCCCAGCCCTCGGTCGCTTCGCCCCCTCGGGACTCATTCTTGGCTGTAGGCTATGTTGTTGGATCATACATAATGTGGCATATGGTTTATGTTGGAACTGTGTATGACACTAAATACAATATTTGTGTGTGTGTTGGGGTGCATATATATTAGTGTGTCAATTATTTGTTTTTCTTCGTGAAAAATATATTTAATATTTCTGGTCGATCAAATCATAACACGCTTTCCCAGATACAGTTAATCTAAAGCCCGAATTTCCTATCTAGGTATGCACCAGTCCCAAAATGCAAAAGTTCCCTACCGTGGGAGGGGGGACACCCCCCTCCCACACCCTCCCCCCGCTCAGTCACGCTCCCTCGCAATGTCTTACTCTCACTTTGGCTCAAAGTTGGCAACCATGTGAGTTTGGTTGGGCATGAGCCCAA
>JBAMJV010012851.1:0-16896 GCA_037951105.1 Echinarachnius parma
CCCCAACTCACAAGGTGGGGGGGGGGGGGGGGGGGTGACGTGTACAATCATCCCCCCCCCCAGGTTTTAGGAAAATACATTTTGTGTGTGTGTGTGTGTGTTTGAATGGTGTAGGTGCGTGTGTTTGTGTGTGTGAGTGGTATACACTGTATGAGCTAAGACTTGTTAATTCTCACATTCAAAATCTAATTTATACATCCAAGTTTTCGCTCCGCGCTTCGCGCGCGAACAGATTATCTCAGTTTGTTATGTAACTTGTGTATGATCTGGGGTCAGTACTTTATCTCAGGGGCGAACACGCGTGCATGTTCGACGAATGAGTTCTGCGTGGTTTGTGTGTGCGTGTGTGAGTGTGTTTGTATGTATATGTGCGTTATGGTTATTTGTGAGTGTGTGTGTGTGTGGAAGTACTTTACGTGTGGTGGTGTCGTTTTGTTTTTGGCTGGCTGGTTTGGCCACTCATCCCCCAAATCATAACACGCTTTCCTAGATACAGTCAATCTTACTCCCGAATTTTCTATCTAGGTTTGCACCAGATTGCACAGTTTCAAGTCCAAAAATGGAAAAGCTCCTTACCGTGGGAGGGGGGACACCCCCCTCCCACACCCTCCTCCAAATCATAACACGCTTTCCCAGATTTCCTATCTAGGTATGCACCAGATTGCACAATTTCAAGTCCAAAAATGCAAAAGCTCCCTACGGTGGGAGGGGTGAAACCCCATCCCACACCCTCCCCCCACTCAGTCGCTTCGCTCCCTTGCATTATCTCACTCTCACCCGGCTCAAAGTTGGCAACCCTGTGAGTGTGGTTGGGCATGAGCCCCTGCACAAAAAAAATCGTGAGCCCCCTTAGGTCTTTGCCCACTTTTGCCCCAATTCTCTCGGTCTCGAAACATTTTGGCACGTGGTCTCGGCCGGGGAAAATTTTCATCCCCCCCCCTCCCCCCAGGTGTAAGAACATGTCTACGCCACTGACTCCACCACATGGCTCAAAAGGAATAACAAAATACAAATGACTGAGTAAAAAGCCTGTTATCATTTATGAAGAGCCGTCAAAAGCCGTCAAAGAGGGCGCTCTCTAAACACTCATCGGTTTCAACCATTTTAAATAAAATATTGTGCATGTGATGTTTTGTTGAAATAGTGATTAGATATAATCAACAACTGTTTAAAAACGAAAAGAGGAAGCATATTTTTTTTTTTGACGGCTGGTTCAAAATTATTGAATAATTGTGGGGCACTACAATTATTACAAATTGTTATGTCTATGGATATTTCAGCCTTTTCTGAACCGATTTTGATCAAATAAAGTTTATTCTGTCATTCAAATTGTATGTTCTTTCGAATATGACAGTCAGTTTTTATTATCTCACAAAAAATATCGGGGGGCACACCGGAAAATACCAATATTTAACACTACCTTTAAAGGGGAAGTACAGTTTTGGTAAGGGTGAGCTTTAGTAACCAAAACCTGCACAATAACATTACAAACTAATATTTATAACTGTACCATGCTCGAAAGGTATAGACAATTACAACCGACTAAGTATAAAACCTGTTATCATTCAAAAGGAGCCATTAAAACACAAGAGGGCGCTCTCTAAAGAAAAACATTGGTTTAAACCTTTGTTATATAAAATTATGCATGAGATGTTTTGTTTAAATAATTATTAAAAGACAGATCATCAACAACCATTTATAAAACTTTTTTTTTTTGAAAAAATGTATAAAGCATTTTTTAAATTTATGAACAAATAATCTGGGCCCTATATTTATTTCGGTCGGATTGATATTTCAGCCGTTTCTGAACCGATTTTGATCAAATTAAGTTTATTCTGCCATTAAAGTGGTATGCTCTTTCAAATAGTACACTTAGAGTACATAAAAGGTTATCGATATTTCTCCACAGACTACCATGAGAATAACCAACATCAATTGTCTTAGTTGTCATAAAAGATCCATTACAAATACAACATATATATGAATAACGTTTCTAGAGTGATTTTTATTTTACATGGATAACTAAGCATAAAGTGTCTGAAACTCTGAATGCTACATCATAATTATACACGTACAAAATGTAAAGAAACTGTAAAATTACTATTCGAATAGGCAACAAATTAACATTTAAATAGAACTACCACCCAATTATAAATTTTGAAATGTAACATTAACAAGATGTTATAATGCATTATACCAACAACTATACAAATGTGTGTTTCCACATGTATTTGTATCCAAATTATATCAGAATAACTATTGCTAAGACCAAAGACACTACAAGGGGAAGACTGGCACTTCGGGGATTTTGTGTAACGCTGAATTTCGTACATCGGGAAGGGCGCCCCTAGCGTTGAGTAGGTTAACTTCTTGTTGTTTTCGCGCGTAGCCATTGAAAACACAATAGGGAACTGGTAGTGAAGTATCAAATTCCTTCTTATTTTTGCTTTTTTATCTCAAAATGTACGTACACCAAATATTAAAAGGAGTTTGTTTCTAAGTTTGTCTGTTTACAGGTGAAAATTTCCAAGAAATATTTAATAGTAGACATGCAGAATCAACATTCACGTACAAGTTTCTTTGCTTGCTGTTAAAAAAAAACTCATGTACATCATCAGGATTTCTGCTGTTACCTGTGTCATGGTTTGAAATCAAAATAGTAACATTTATTTGAATACCTCTTTTCTCTTAATATGAAGATTTGTTGTTAACAAGAGTGTCACATCCGAAACACAAGCATTTTGTTAACTGTCACATCGGAAATGCGATGCCTCAAAAAATCCAAGTCAAGTTAAAGTCATGCAGGAAATCTGGTTCCTCTTTTCACTTTCTTCTCCAAATTACGAAAAAATTTCACAGACTATCATGAGAATAACCAACATCAATGTCTTACATGTAGTTGTCATAAAATCTCTATTACAAAATACAACATATATGAATAACGTTTCTAGGATTATTTTTATTTTACATGTATAACTAAGCATAAAGTGTCTGAATGCTTCGGCAATCAGCATACACACGTACAAAATGTAAATAAAACTGTAAAATTATTCAAATAGGCAACAAATTAACATTTAAATGGAACTACCATCCAATTATAAATTGTTAAATGTAACATTAACAAGTTGTTATATTTGTTAATGCATTCCACCAACAATAAACAAATGTATGTTTTTACATGTATTTGTATCCACATTATATCAGGAAGGCAAAGAAAATGGGATTCCAACGGGATCACCAGTCTAGCACTAGAGCACCAGTCTAGCAATCTGGAGGTCTCGGGTTCGTATCCCGTTGGAATCCCATTTTCTTTGCCTTCTTTTAATCACAATATATTTCTGGTCAGTTTCTTTATATGTTTGAACACATTATATCAGGATAACTATTGCTAAGATCCATCCATTGGTCTGCAATAACAGTTTTCGACCTAAGAATATAAGCAGCCTTTACGTTCCAAGACAAAACAAAGTTTCATGACTTAAAACAATATTTGGGTGCGTGCTTGGTTCCCTCAATGCGTGTATAGAGAAAACCAAAACGTGTGTAAAGTATATGTAATAAATCGTGATATGATATTCACTCCAGTAACAATCAATCCACATACAATAAAAGACACATGGTATTGGTATAGTAAATTTACCAAAATATATTATTTTTAAATAAATTACATTTAATAAATTATGGTGTTTGTTGGCAATTTCGTTTACATAAGTGATATCACAATACGGTAAGCTACGGCTACTAACACACCCTAACTATTATGCGTTCTTATCTAAAGCCAAACAAATATTTTACTAACAATATAACACACATATATAGGGTTTCAAATTTCAAAGGACGTTAAAGGGATCTAGTAACTTTGTTGACATGTGCAAAAAGTGATGAATAGTTGATGCAATGTATATTGTTGTTATCTCATATGTCCACAGGATATTGTGTGAACATTTCAAGTCAAATGGACATTGCATGGCCAAGTAATGAGCGAAAATGCAAAGTGATATTCACTAACTCACTGCACTCACTTTGTACACGAATAGAATAAAAAAATTATTTTGAGGATTTGGACAATGTTACTTAGTCCCTTTAATTGAGCTAGTCATATAATTTCCCATATTTTACGTTAGATTTCGTAATCATACTTATATATATAGTGGCTGCATTGTATCTAGTAATATGAACAAACGATGACACACTTGGTAAAACGTTATCTTCACCACCTTCACAATCTTCCAAATTCGTATTACACTAGGTACTCGAAAGTAGGATATTATAAAGCAATAGTATTACAACAATAACAAAAAAGTATAGCAAACTCGGAGTCATCAAACAAACCTTTTCAACAAAGGCTTTATGCACCTCTACAAATCAATTGTAAGACCAGCCCTCGAATGTTGCTCCACAGTATGGCACCCATACTTTAAGAAAGACATTACAAAAGTTGAATAGGTTCAGCGGCGGGCAACTCGACTAGGCCATCACTTGCCTATACCGACGCCATTAGAGCAGATATGATCCAGATATACAAAATAATACACAGTCTTGACGATCGTCACCCATCAAAGCTGTTCAATATTTTATCCGGAAGTAACCTATCCAGGCGCTGATCACAGTTAAGTATACGGAAGCAGAACTATAGGTCACCAGTTTAAACTGCAGAAGAAACATGAGGCAGTACACTGTGAAAAAAAGGGTAAATATTTACCCAATATTTTACCCAACGTTGGAAGCATAGTCAACCTCAACAAATACTGGGCAATATTTTAACCAACGTTGTTGGGACATTAATGTGCCCAACTGTTGGGTAATATTTTGAACTAAGTTTTTGGGATATTAATGTGCCCAACTTTTTAACAAAGTAATTTACCCAGTATTTGGGCAAGACCTATAATAATTATCCAGAAAATGACATAATTTTACTAAGTTGTTGAGTTATTATGATACCTCTCTGCAATCAATACAGATTTGTTGGGCATTTTTCAGTTGCTTTAAACAACAAATGGTCATTATCTGACTGCCCAGGACGAAAAACCAATTGAAATTACCAATTGAAATTACCAATTGAAAATTACCAATTGAAAATTCCAAATTGGTATTCCCAATTGAAACTAGTTTGCAATTCGGACGTATGAGACATGTCGTCCAAATCATGTGGTATAATCACACACAACTGGTCTATTTAGACTTCCTAAGTGCAATCTGGCTGTGCCAGGTTAGGAATGAATCCATAATACGCACACAGCATGTCGCGTATATATATATATCACATGACGTATACATAAACAGTGGTTGGGCAAGTCCAAGCTATTTTGTAACTGTAACGCGCGGGACATCAGAGCAATAAAGAGAGCTTACTCTATATAAGAAATATTGAAACACCAATTTGTTTTACATTTTAGATGCTTTAGAGCAAATTCTATCAAACTGCATAAAAAAAAAATGAAATTCCCCATGCATTAATAATTTATGCGACTTTTTGCTAGCGTAACGCGCGGGACCAGAGAAAGTTGGTATTTTTAAACTTTGACTTTGAATGTGAATTCCTCTGAATTTATATACAATATCAAAACATGCTTGGTATGGTCTTAATGTGCATCTTGTGCTCTACCAGAATATGAAATTTCATCATCTCAAAACTTTAGAGTTTCACACAGGATCAATTTGAAAAAAGATTGTATTGTAACACGCGGGACATGTAACACGCGGGACATTTTTCTACCATGCGTTTTACATAGGCCCACCCCCCAATTTGCCCTTATTATAGATATATCAAGAATTTGTGCTTGGAAAATGCTCATCTTATGCATAAATGTTCTTTATTACATTTCCTAACAACTTTTAAAAACAAAAGTTGCAAAAGCGAATATTTTCTTTGTGTATTTCTTTGTTTTGGGAAATTCTTATGTATTTCTTTGTTTTTCAACTCCCATTTTTACATCTTTTTAAAAAAGAAATCAATTATTCACCACTGTCAAACAATTGTTATCCTAAAATTAATTATTTGCAGTGATTAAAATGAGAAATTATTGAGTTTTTATCAATCCTATGAAAAAACACTTTTTCCATAGGAATTGTACATAAATCACAAAATTATGCAATTTCCAGATTGACTTCCACTTCGAAAAAGTCATGTGCCTTTGTAAGGGTACAAATGTTTGTCACGAATTTGGTCTCAAAAGTTGCGCAAGACTTCATAGAAAAAAATTCTTAAGTGGCAGGCAAATTTCCTCTCGTGTTACGGAATGATCGTAAATAAGCCAATAGGCCAAAACAAGATTTTCAAAAACCCATTGCTTTACTGTATAGATTGTCCCGCGTGTTACAAAATGTCCCGCGCGTTACAAAATCTAATTATTGATTTATGCTAATTAGGTAAATGTGATAACTTTTTGTTGCTATGTTATGGATGTCCCTCAAGGTAAATTAGAACTTTGTAGAGTTTCAGAAAAATAAACCTTTTGATTAACGAGTAATCGAAACAATAAGATGTAAAAATGTAACACGTGGGACATGCTAATTTTGGAACGCATCTAATATGCATATTGAATGAGATAACAAGCTGAAAATTATAATCCAACTTCCTTCTGGTAATGACATCAGGTCAAGCCAATAATAAGTAAAGAATCATTAAAATCATTTTAAATATGATTTAATTTGTCTTTAATTCAGATGTCCCGCGTGTTACGACTATTTACATATTATGCAAATATATTTGATTATTACTACTTATTGGAGACAAGTTTTTAATTTTTGTTTTCAAATTATTAAAATTCAATATCTTAGCTTTAAAATGACATCAAGTTTCACTCAATTGGGTGAATATGAAAATTGACCCCCTTGGGAACAAATACCTTGGACTTGCCCGGTTATGAAAACAAATCAAGTCAAATTCAACAGAAAACCAATGGTATAACAAGGTTAACATGTAATGCAAAGTTTGTCATAATAATTCTTACATAAAACGCTAACAATTGACACATGAATAACGAAAGAATTTTACTTCAAAATTAATATTTGTTCATATTTTGTGATTTTTTGTTGAAATCACAGTGGCACGCACGTATACAGATCACCACTCAGTAGGGCAATTACTTGCCCAACAATTGGAAATCTGTTTTTTGGCAGCAGCAGAATAAAAATTTGCTTAAGTATTGGTCAAATAATGCCCAAACAACAAATCAGTTACCAACGTATATATTACCCAACAAAAAAATTACCACCGTAAATTTACTATTTTGCTTCCACAGCGGCACGCACGTATACAGTTTACCACTTGGCAGGGCAATTACTTGCCCAACAATTGGACATCTGCATTTGGGCAGCGGCAGAGTAAAAATTTGCTTAAGTATTGGTCAAATAATGCCCAACAAAACAATTACCAACATATTACCCAACAAAAAAATTACCAACGTAAATTTGCTCTATTTTTCACAGTGGCACGCACGTATACAGTTTACCACTCAGCAGGGCAATTACTTGCCTAACAATTGGACATCTGTATTTGGGCAACGGCAGAGTAAAAGTTTGCTCAAGTATTGGTCAAGTAATGCCCAACAAAACAATTACCAACGTATATATTACCCAACTAAAAAATTACCAACGTAAATTTACTCTTTTTTTCACATTGGCACGATCGTATGTAGTTTACCACTCAGCAGGGCAATTAATTGCCTAACAATTGGACCTTTGTATTTAGGCAGCGGCAGAGTACAACTTTGCTTAAGTATTGGTCAAATAATGCCCAACAAAACAATTACCAACATATATATTACCCAACAAAAAAATTACCAACGTAAATGTACTCTAGTTTTCACAGTGGCACGCACGTATACAGTTTACCACTCAGCAGGGCAATTACTTGCCCAACAATTGGACATCTGTTTTTTGGGCAACGGCAGAGTAAAAATTTGCTTAAGTATTGGTCAAATAATGCCCAACAAAACAGTTACCAACGTACATGTACATATTACCCAACTAAAAAATAACCAACGTAAATTTACTCTTTTTTTCACATTGGCACGATCGTATGTAGTTTACCACTCAGCAGGGCAATTAATTGCCTAACAATTGGACATTTGTATTTAGACAGCGGCATAGTACAACTTTGCTTAAGTATTGGTCAAATATTGCCCAACAAAACAGTAACCAACGTATTTATTACCAGTCTTGGAGGTCTCGAGGCCGGCCTCGGACTCGTCCTCGGCCTCGTAGCATGCGGCCTCGGCCTCGATGACTCGAGGCCGGTTCGAGGCCGGAAGATTTCATAGAATCTGGTGAATTTAAGATTCAACATCTATTCACTATTTTGAAGTATTTTCCAATAATATTTCATTAAAAAAAAAAAAAAAATGTAAATCATACGATTGATAGTTAAGTTCATGCGCAGCTACGACCTACGTACGTACCGTACCCATCGATATCTCTCGATGTAATATAGTACGGTACAGTCAAAGATCCTACATACAGCGCTGCAGCGCTCTGATATACAGCGTGCGCACCCTAGAATTTGAAGATCTTGGTTGTTCAAAATTTTAAACAGCGTTGTTAGAGGGACCGGCTTAAACAGCGTTTTTGGTTGTTTAAAAAGTTGTTTAATTTGTTTTGCTGTGTATGCACAAGGCAAAGTAAGTTACGCAATGGCATGTGATCGATTAGATCACGATTATTTGGTAATACTGAAGTATCTCGAAAATACTTTTGAATTTTCATGAAATTCTCAGTCTTGGAGGTCTTGAGGCCGACTTTGCCAGGCCTCGGCCTCGGCCTTGGCCTCGTAATGCCGTGACTCGGACTCGTCCTCGGCCTCGACCATGGTGACTCGGACTCGGACTCGGCCTCGGACCATGGTGACTCGACTACAACACTGTTTATTACCCAACAAAAAATACCCAACGTAAATTTACTACTTTTTTCACAGTGGTACATGTATACGTGGTTCTTTTTCACACAGAGTGATAAATGAATGGAACAGTCTACGTTGTAGAAAGCTCGTCCATACATGTCTTTCAATCCAATTTGGAGAGATTTTGGTATGTAAAAAGAGACAAATTCAGTCCTGATGCATATCTACAAAGTACATGGTCCACTACTACTATACAGGGTGGCCCAGAAATAACGGAACGGGGACGGAAAGTGTGTCTTTTCAAATGAAAATTGATACCAAGAACATTAATTTTGGTCGTGTAGTTTTTGTTTTAGAGCGCTGTAAGTGACACCATGTCAGGGTTCATTTTTCTTCAATTTTGACTGACCGTTTGGCTAAAGAATGATCCGATCGGCTCGTCATAGAATTACGGCGCACTTGATGCGGATGTATACCTTTGTTAATGTGCATTCGACTGAATAGCCAAAGCTCCCTAGTCCGCCTTGGTCGTAAAAAAGTAGACAGTCTGGCAAAGGCGTAGCACAGATCATGCAGTGTAGAAATAAATGGCCCCTAGAAAAATAACCCCAACCCGAAATTTTAGCTCGTTTCCCTTTCACCACCTTGCAGAAAATACAGTTAAACGCACGATTCAATTCTCACACACGAGCGTCTTTTTTTTCCGTACCACTAACGCGTCAGTTTTCCTCAAAAACTCGTGAAAGCGCGCTGGAAAGCCAAGACTAGCTCGCGTGTGTTGATTTACATGCAAGCCTCGCAATCCAAGCCATTTTCTCAATAAAATCGTGGTTTCACACACCATGATGTCTTTGAGTGTGATGTATCTACACCTAGATGAGTTTTCCTAGTCTCATCGTCGTAGTCGTAGTCCACATCGAGATCGGCCACTAATTAGTGGTCACCCTTGCCCTTGGACTTGTCTTAGCTAGATCGATATCGCAGAGTCGCAGAGTTTGATGCATAGAAATGTACGTTACAGCAGCGGCGCTAGTCTTGGCTTACCAGTGCGCTTTCACGAATTTTTGAGGAAAACTGACGCGTTAGTGGTACGAAAAAAAAAACGCGCCCCGCTCAAAGGCAGAGCTTCGGCTATTCAGTTGATTGCACAGTCATTAACAAAGGTGTTCGCATCAAGTGCACCGTAATTCTATGACGAGCCGTTCGTGTCATTCTTTAGCCAATAGGTCAGTCAAAATTGAAGAAAAATGAACCCCGACATGGTGTCACTCACAGCGCTCTAAAACAAAAACTACACGACCAAAATTAATTTTCTTGGTATCAATTTTCATTTGAAAAGACACACTATCCGATGGACCCAGTCATTTTGTTCCTTTATTTTGGGAAGTGCTCCGTTCCGTTTTTTTCTGGGCCACCCTGTATAGGGTGGACCATTTACACGCAATATACGCTAATACACGGGAGATTAGCATACTGCCCATTCGTACACGTACAATGTACGTACCTATCATCAGTTGAACGCTGTGTGTTAGGACGCATCGGTAAGGAAAACAGACGGGAATTAATCATTTTTTTCCTACATTTTGTGGTCTCCAAAACAACAGAGTCGGTAATTATTATCAAAGTATATGAATTGTGGAACACACAAACAAAAGTTTGTTTGCATTTGCTGGTAAGTTGAGGGAGAAATCGGCCGACAAATTCTTTTTTCGTTTTGGATAATTCAGCAGGCGGAAGAGATTGATCTCCACACAACGCTATTGTAATGTACCTCGGTGTGTCCTGATGAAGGATTTTGCCTGCCCATGTTCATTATGCTATACAGCGTCACTAATCACACAGAAGTTCAGACCTACGCTGATGTCAACGAGGGGCAAATAACTTTATAACTTTATAAGCCCACATCCAAGGTACAGTAGGTATAACAGAATTTGGGATGAAATAGAACATTGGGGCACGGTAGCCAAACAGCTTATTTATTCTGGTGAATCTGGTGTAAGAGGAATGTAAAGGTATACTAACTGAATAACAACGAGAAGTGTGATAGAACAACCACTTGGCTACTTACCACTTCAACTCAAAGAAGATATTCCGAATCCTTGTCTCGAGTGTCAAAGTAATTGTCCCTGTCCAATGCAGATTAATATTAATCAGCCGATATCAATATCAAAGAATTAAAATCACTACACGTGAAACCACATTATTTCCTTCTTCTTTCCTGCTGCTTAGTTCCGGTTTGTATGTAATTCACAAACTGCGTCGCTTTTAATACGCGCGCTGTTCTGCATTAATGCCGTTGAGTATTATTGCGCTGTATGATATTGTGATTACACTGAATAAATTATAATATATTTGCGTAGGCTGGAACCAAAGACTAGAACCAATCACCGTAACCGCGCTCAGCTAGGGCCCAATCATAGGGACCAGCGACATTTACCATGGTAATACGCATCATTGGCCTTAACTGTATGTAGCCGCGCCAGCGCTTGTGCTGTAGCTGTACGACCAACTATAGAAAACCCCAAAGTTGCTCTTTTGTGTGCACGATATTTTCGTGAAATATATTATATATGATACGATACTTACCATCTACTATTGTTGTAATTTTCTAAGACATACTGTATCAATTGACATTTAGCTCGATTTTATATTCAATCATTAGATATAAATGAGACGATGAGTAAAGAGAAATGCTTTATCGTTTTTTGTTTAGTTGTTTGAATCCAGTTCGTGCTCATGTTCTGCTAATTGTAGAAATCTTTGCAGACATATTGTATGAATTTAAACTTTTAATGTCACATTTAATAATTAGATACAAGTGTTCCAATTAATTATATTTATGTATAGAATCAAATAACAAGAGGATGTACATATATTATCTATACTAATGAAATGTTGTAGGCTACGTTTTTACACCGCTTTCTTAGGAGTATGTTATAATTTAATTACCTAATCAATGGTACATAATAATAAGGTATAAAGTTAAGCTTATGTTTGTAGAATCGTATTACTGGTAATGAAATACATAATTGTTGCTTCCTCTTGCCAATGGATGACACATTTCTTTGTAACATTTATCGTATTGCAGGTATTTGTTGAAGTTACATCACAAATTCACAATTCTAAATTGAATCAACAAATCTCCTATTGACATGATCGTCATGAAGTTGTATTTCTTGCGAACTTCATTATTCATTGCGAGCATTCGACATTACTATCAATACTCGACTTCCAACACGACATCCGTGTAATGCCCGGCGCAGACAGAGCCGACTCGACCCGATCCGACTGGTTTTCCTCAGGTCTCCGGTTTTTCCAGTCAAGTGCCAGTCGGACGTCATTCGAGGCCGATTCAACATGTTGGATCGGCTCCGGCTGAGCGAAACTGACTCTAGCATGACTGAAAACCAGTCGGATCGGGTCGAGTCGGCTCTGTCTGCGCCGGGCTTTAGAGGGGCCAATCGCAGAGGGAAAATTTCGTGATCGTGCAGTGTGCGGTAGTCGCAGAGTCGTACGACTGGTCGGGTCGTACAGTGTGCGGAGGGCTTTATTAGTTGGACAAAAGACATAGACGGGTGCCAAAACGAAACCAAAGTCTACTCTGTTCACTGTGTGCTGTAAGCAATTGGACATTTTCAGGACTTCGACAAACATCGCCAAGTTAAAAAAAAACATAACAATAGCAAACATTCCGTTGATCTATATTTAGCTTATGGTGTGATCTGGTAGGCCATGATACAATAATTTGTATTAAGAATGAATGCTATTCCAATAATAATGTGTGGGTGATGTAACTCCCAACATATTTGGAAACGTTCTAATATTCTTGCAAAGGGAAACCTTATATTTAGGGGGAAATAAAACTAGTATTCCTGCAAAAAACACATTTTTTCTGGAAATCGTATCATCTTCGATTAAAATCGATTAGGAACGAATACCCCATTCTCCGTCCGTTATCCTCTTATCCGGCGAAACATTTGCAATGTTTACCCGTTTGCCCAATGAAATCCAGGTCAAGTCAAAACGGTGACAAACATACAGGCGATTTTTGTTTGATTTTTTTTATTTTATTTTTTTTAATTTTTATACAATAGACCAAGCCCTTTTCAGTAGATTGTTCCCCGAAGACAAAAATTTGCCCCCGATCATCATATGACACAGAAAATGACGCATGAAGGCTATATACCATAATTGTGAGCTTAAGTGGTGATTACTGTA
Organism: Echinarachnius parma; assembly: GCA_037951105.1. Taxonomy (NCBI): domain Eukaryota; kingdom Metazoa; phylum Echinodermata; class Echinoidea; order Clypeasteroida; family Echinarachniidae; genus Echinarachnius; species Echinarachnius parma. The sequence goes on from JBAMJV010012851.1 coordinate 13,058, forward strand.
TTGCAGGCGCCATTACAAACAACAAAATACGTAACAAATAAAAAAAAAATAACAGGATAAACCAAACTACAAGGTTGATCCGGATGTTTTTGTTCGTCAAAGGGTAGGTTCATCACTATGTTAAACTATAATAAAAACAAATAAAAAAACTCAAGATGTTAATAATACAGCTACCAGTTCAAGATCGTGCGATATTGACAAACATGCACTGTTGCACCACATGCAGGTGCATCCATGAACAGGTTGAATTTGATTTAAACAAAAATATATATACCATTCTTTTAGAAGATTCACGTTTTCAACATTGTGTTAATACAAGAGCAAGGTGTCATATTTTCCTATAGTTTGGTGAAGTTATTTATCAACCATGTCGCAAATTAAGCTTCTCCTCTTTGATTGATTGATTGATTGATGGATTATTGATTGATCGATTAAATAGATTATCTTTATTTATTTACGTAATTTCCCGAACATTGACAATGTTGATGGTATAGAGTACAGAAGCCATGACGTCATAAAAACACTTTTTTAGAATTTTTAAATTTGGACTTCATTTTCAGAAAGAGCATAACAAATAATGTCAAAATACTGAAAATAAAAGGTATAGGTCACGTATTGACTGAGATATGACCATCCGAATGAATTTTACTTCAATAGGCAATCAGTGTTATAGTGCATTGGTTCATAAATTTATGAACCAGTGCACTATAACACTGATTGCCTATTGACAAAAAAAAATCATTTGGATGTCTTGTTTAAAATGAGCCTGTATTTAAACAAAAACAGTTGTGTAATATATACATATATATCTCTGTATATCATGATTATGATTATGACCATTGCCATTATAATGATCATGATCTGCATGATCATCATTATCCCCATCCTCATTATCATCCTCATCCTCACCATCATCATCGTCATCATTATCATCTTCAACATTATCACGATCATCATCAACATACACAGTAAAAAAAAATTAAACAACTTTTTAAACAACCAAAAACGCTGTTTAAGCCGGTCCCTCTAACAACATTGTTTAGAATTTTGAACAACCAACATCTTGGTTGTTCAAAATTATAAACAACGTTGTTAGAGGGACCGGCTTAAACAGCGTTTTTGGTTGTTTAAAAAGTTGTTTAATTTTTTTTTACTGTGTACATGTATTGAAAATCATCTTGTTATAATCTTCATCACCATCATGATCATCTTCCTCACCACTATTGCAGGCCTAAAGCTTTATGAGCAATTTAATTACCTTAGTTACTCCGAGTGCATACCATAAACAAATATTACTGAACATGATGACATTATTGTCAATCATGTCAAAGAGATCTCATATACAGTATTTTGTCCACCTGCTCAAAAGAGCAAATGTCTCAAAAGTGTTACTATATCACCATGTGTGAATGAAAGAGATTGGACAAACAGAACCATAGTACGATAGAAACAATTTATTCATTTTCATATCTTAGCCTGTACATAAATAAACAGTCATAAACTGGGCATATTTACTTATGTAATCATTATTACATGCCACTTTTATTCTGATAATTCTTCTTTATTTACAATCAACAGCAGCTCATCGCTGCACTTACAGTATTATATCATAAGATAAAATAGCAAAAGAAAAAAAATGCTACATAACAATGTACTGCGTTTTCATAGACAATCATAGTAACCATAGTAACAGTACTTTATATAATAACAGAAGAAGTCCCATAATTTGATACAATACTGTTCATGTTTTAAGTAGTACAATGTGCTACAGACATATAATGGAAATATAACATAATTTAAGTCAAACTCTTGTGACAAAGTGCTGTTGCAATTAAATATAATTATCAGTCTTCAATTCGAGACAAAAAATCAAGTCATACATGAAAACAACAACAAAACAATATAGATGTATTTTTAAAGTTATAACATATTGGACAAATTTGAATAAATTAAATGATCCAATATATTTCAAAACGGTCTATTATTCAGTCTTAAAGGGGACCACCAGGCAAAGAACAACACATTATTATATGTTTTGGTACCGTTTTGTGATATTAAATAGATACCCAACATTTTGCAAAGAATTGTGTAATTCATAAACAAAGTAATTAATTTCCACCACTTACGGAACCACTACTATTTCCTGGTTCCATACGGGTCAACCATTTGCGAGCGCGCCTATGCTATTCACGCGTACGTTTGTAGACAATAGATTCCCGGGCGATTCGTTCGCTCCGCACATATTAGTCTTCGCAATTCAGACCGCATGAACGCATGCTTTAGAATGGTGATGCGTTTTCGAATTATATATTTTTTTTCTGGAAACATATTTTTGTGAACTTGTTGATGGAATGGAATACTAAAGATGTTACCTTTCTTTCATAATAATATTATTTTTGGGTGGTGGTACCCTTTAACTTTCTTTGTTGTTCATCTAATTTGGTGCCTGTGTGTCTTGGGGGTGAAAGGAGCCTTATATATAATTCTTCTTTGCTCCCTGATTGGTCTGTAAGTCTTTTTTTGTGTGTGTGAATAAATTAATTTGGCTTTGAATATGAATCTGTCACATAAATAAATAAACTTGAAACTTAGAACTTGCCTTGAGTTTGACTCAATACAATAGTTTTGCATTACAGCTCTTGTGCCAATTCAACGGATACTTTGGCTTCAAGCTTCATACTTCATTTGTATTTACACAGAAAAACAACAACAACATACATGAAAATATCAATATTGTAAATCTAGAATAGATCTCTAAATAATGTAACTTTGCTCATTAAATGATGTGGGGAAAACAATCATCATTTTGTAATGACAAGATTCTAAGTCTACATCCGTAAAATTTCAGTAAGTACAAAACATGATTATAAGTATACACAAGTACAAGGGCCGGTATTCAATGCAATGTTTAGATTATTAAGATTAAAAGTAAGTAATTTGCTATGCTATAATATTTAGTTATCCCCGGCTAACATAAATTGTATTTTATACTTTTACTCAAAGGACATGAAGTCTTATGAAATAATAAAATCAATTGTGGTGTCACAATTTTGGGTTATGGAATTAAATCTAGCCAATCAAGTTGATTTATGAAAACACCCATTGGAACAACTCTGAGGGCACAAACAAAATACATTTGATGGCCATCATTTACAAAAATATGACACATTCTCTCATTTCAAACATTGTGTTATTAAAGAATATACCCTTTTTCAGTTTAAATTTCCGTAAACATCCAGTATCATTTCAAACATAGAGAACAAAGAAAATAGGGATTCCTCCAAAATTATGCTAAATAACCCCTCTTTTTTGGATAAATTATGAATGATCATGCATACAAATGTGGCAAATGTGCAGCAAGATCACTGTTTTGTTGGGCCTCTTCTAGTAACATTCTGTACAGAATTTAGTTTCAAAGACATCATTCTGACGACAAAACATAACACATAATGAAATATGAAAATCAACAGCACCATATGTTGTATAATAGTTTGTGTACATACAGTTCTTGTATAGCGCATATCACACCGAAATAGGGTCTCTGTATGCGCATGCAGCGTCAATGCATGTACATGTCGGAATCACAAGGTCCATTTGCACAATAGAATATTTTATTCAAGTGTGCAAGAAATAAAATGTGCAATGTTAAAATGTACATGTGTTTTATATGATGCAGATTTGTATTGCTTACATACACGCTAGAGTGTTATTATCCACTACTTCACCAGGGTCCATATTAATAAAACCCTGCTAGCTTAGTTTCATGCTAAGTCTATTTGTTATGACTTTGCTAAGTATTTAACACATGATTTTGTAGATACTAACTTGTGTTAACTGGG
>JBAMJV010012852.1:0-75632 GCA_037951105.1 Echinarachnius parma
CGATGCCATTTAACCTCTGTCCTTGGGTAATGTAATCCTAATAAAATCTTTTGTGTGACACCTTAAAGACTTCAACATATTCAATGAAGTTCACATCATCATACCTCCTATTCTTACTCAAATATAAGCATCCTATTTTTTAAAAATTCATATTTTAGGTCACACGTGACCAAGAATGGCCCATTTGATGTATAATTTTGGCCACCTGAAAAAAAAAATTAAGGGAGAGCCCTGTTTAAGATCTTAGATGGTTTCCGACCGTAGTCAATAGTATCCAAATTTGGATACTTCACGCAAACAATCGGGATCAAATCGGACGTTAATATTCTCCGTTTTCAATAGGTAAACTTGAGTCTTTTTCTATGAAATTTTCTTATATCCTTTTGAAATTGGTACATCATTGAAGTCTTAACAATTACTTTTTAGCTTGAAATGCTACAATCGGGACCCTCCAATCATTAATATAATTAAGGTGCCAAACAAAGATATCAAAAGCCCACAAAGATGGTTAATACAAATTCAATGACTGCATATTATAAGGATTATTGTTTTACTATTATGAGAGCAAACAAAATCTACCATTTACAATTTTTGATGTTTTTCTTGGATATTCTTAGCAGAGTTCAAAAACATTGTCAAGAATCCAAACACCATACCAATGCACATCAAAAAACGATCATACTTTAGTCACCTTGGCAGGACCAACCCCAAACCAATGAATTTAGGATAGTTCTGGCTTTCTGGGTGATGTCCGCAGAATGTAAGATCCTGTAGCTTTTGATCCTAGCAGAATCTTTGTCAAGGGCAAAATGACCACATTAACTAGTTAACATGCGTTCAAGGTCTATCACTGGAATGCTTACGAACCAATGTGGTCTGGTAAGGTCATGCTTCCTTTTGAATGGTTTTGAGCACAATTTACAAGTATGACTAAATTCATCAGTAATGTGTCACCAAATGACTAGTGAGATGATTTTTACTCAGGAATGTTTTGTGGCAGAATTCACAAGCATGAGGTCTTTCACCAGAATAAACTTTCATGTGCCCCTTGAGGTCTCTCTCACTGGGATGCTTACGAACCATGTGTCTGGTAAGGTCATGCTTCCTTTTGAATGGTTTTGAGCACAATTTACAAGTATGACTAAATTCATCAGTATGCGTCAACATATGACTAGTGAGATGATTTTTACTCAGGAATGTTTTGTGCAGAATTCACAAGCATGAGGTCTTTCATCAGAATGAACTTTCATGTGCCCCTTGAGGTCTCTCTCACTGGGATGCTTACGAACCATGTGTCATGGTAAGGTCATGCTTCCTTTTGAATGGTTTTGAGCACAATTTACAAGTATGACTAAATTCATCAGTATGTGTCAACATATGACTAGTGAGATGATTTTTACTCAGGAATGTTTTGTGGCAGAATTCACAGGCATGAGGTCTTTCACCAGAATGAACTTTCATGTGCCCCTTGAGGTCTCTCTCACTGGGATGCTTACGAACCATGTGTCTGGTAAGGGTCATGCTTCCTTTTGAATGGTTTTGAGCACAATTTACAAGTATGTCTAAATTCATCAGTATGTGTCACCAAATGACTAGTGAGATGACATTTACTCAGGAATGTTTTTGTGGCAGAATTCACAAGCATGAGGTCTTTCACCAGAATGAACTTTCATGTGCCCCTTGAGGTCTCTCTCACTGGGATGCTTACGAACCATGTGTCTGGTAAGGTCATGCTTCCTTTTGAATGGTTTTGAGCACAATTTACAAGTATGACTAAATTCATCAGTATGTGTCACCAAATGACTTGTGAGTTGACCTTTACGCAGGAATGTTTTGGGGCAGAATTCACATGAATAAGGCCTTTTCATCTGTATGTGTTGCTAAGTGTTTTGTAAGACTGGACCTTACTGTAAATGTTCTTGAACAAACGTCACATTGTAGGGCCTTTCACCAGTATGTGACATCATGTGCTCTTTAAGCTCTTGCCTTCTTTTGAAAGTTTCTTGACACAGGTCCACATGCATGCGGTCTTACATCACTATGTGTAATCATATGAGATTTAAGCTGGTATGACCTTCTGAAGGTTTTTGAACACAAGTCACATTTGTGGGGCATTCCACCAGTAGGCCTATGCAACTTCATGTGCCCATTGGGACGCTGCAAAATTCTTCCTGAAAGTTCTTGGGACACAGGTTATGTACATGGGATCTTTCATCACTATGTGTAATAACATGCTCTTGAAGTTTGCTTCCACTTATGCTTAATTTTTTACCGGAATGTTTCTGCTCCTTTTGATCAAGTACTCCGTTGTTCTTGAATTCTTTATTACAGTCCTACTTTTGAGCGCTCATTCTGGACGTTCTTCTTCCTGCATGCTTTTGAATGTTTGATATTCAACACATCGTCTCTTGGTAATAAATGCGCCTTGTCCATCCATTTGCCAGTCCAGCATTTTCTGCAGAAAAAAAGGGCAGTGTAAATTGTAGTAGTATTGAAATGTTACACGTAGTTAGTTACTGATTTAACATATCAGCTCACATGGGTTCCTTATTTAATTTTGTTAAAAATTTTTGGGAGGTTATCAATATTATTCAGTTAGGAAGCTTTGAAGTACATTGAATAAAAAAATCCATGTTGCCATTTTTCCAAAGCCATTGTGATGCCATCTTGGATGGCTGCCATTTTCAACCTGTTTTGTTGTTATAAATACATGTAACTCCACCTGTAAGTCTTCTATAACACTAAAATTGCGATTTTAACAAATTTTACAGGGGCTAGTTTGCCACAAAGACCCTCTTCTACCATTCAAGGCATTGCAAGGTGAGAACAGTTACTGAGGGGATTGGGGGTAGAAAGGAGGGGGGGGGGGGGGCTATGTAGTTTCTATAAAGGGTAAACAATAATGCACATAAAGAAGAACACATTGTGCCTCCTCTCACCACAGATCAATGGCAAACCAAGGGAGATGGGAAAGGGGGGGAGGGGGTCTTAAAGTAGCTGAGCGAAGAAATATCACAAAATATCACAAAATAGACAAATTATACATGTACGGGAAGCTTATACCAACCAGAACACAACTCATCTGCTCTTAAAGTCTTGAAATATCAATGAAACGCGATAAGAAGCGTGTTTCCAAGACCCTTCTCAGAACTTCTATATGGCTTGAAACGGGAATTACCGAGTACGGATTAATGACGTCACACGTGCGAGTCCCCCGCCTAGAGCGTAGAGCGAGACGTATACAACTGTGTATTAAAACCCTCACAAGAAGTTCCGCAATTCAAGTTTGAGCGTTTATATCTCTCATGTTACTTTATTACCGTTCATGAGTTTGGTATGATTGGAAGGCTTGTATTCCCCACTTTAAACTGATATGACATTTGCCATGAATATGTTATCATGGAATGCGCATGACACCCGAATATGGGGCAAAGTCAAAAGTAAAATGTTGCAAAATGCATTGATAAAACAACAGTGTACCCTCCCTTTTGTTGTGAGAACGGTGTTTATGAATAATGTTCAGTCGGGTCATGCGTGAATGTCAATGGCGTTATATCATATTTGTTTAGGATGAAATATACCTTTATTATTTTGAGGTGGTTGCAATAATGATTGTGTATGTTGCTAGGAATATGTAGTGTGTTTTATTGACTGATTGAGAAATTATCATTATGCTTGACCATATTAATGCTTTTTGCAAGATTTCACTTTTGACTTTGTAATGCACATTCCATGATAAAAAAAATGTTTCCAATGGTAACACATTTATGAACGGTAATACAGTAATAAGGGAGATATGAACGCTCAAACTTGAATTGCGGAACTTTTGTGAGGGTTTATAATCCAGACTTCACATGACACGAACTTACGCCAGCTGATGATGGAAGTGGAATACAAATCTCTCGAAAACAGCTAATTACATTTTATTATTGCGTATAAAGAATATTCCATTATACTTGAATCATGCAAATAGATTTGTCTACTCTTCTATGTCGTGTAATTTCACGAGATGTTTTCGTAAACATGTTCAGCCTGGCAGCTAGCGCAGACCCTCTATACATCCCCATCATCACTATACCAATGACATTATATTTTGTGGAGCTGTTTACATCAACTTGATGTCTACATTTAGTAGCAGTTCCTCCTGAAGATCAGGCATTGTGATGAGAATACTTAGCGTTCGGGTGGTACACCATACACCTACAGTACACAAAGCCCACGGGCTTGGGAGCACACCTACAGTACACAGCCTGGGAGCGCTCTCATATGCGCTCTTCACACATGTGACGTCATTAATCGTACCCCCACACAGCGGGCTGACCAAGGGCGAATAACGGGTCGAAATTTCATCACTTTAGATTGCAGATTAATCAATTCTGTGACAATTTTTGACAAAATATATATGAATTATTAGGAAGAATGTAACATTTCCTTTGCGATGATGCCAAACTTATTTAGGTTACAAGCATTTTTAAACCTTCGCTCAGGTACTTTAAAGGAATAATTAACACTACAAAATTTACAAAAGGCTTCTTGGTCAATAGTTGGACTTGTCTAGCACTATCCTGGCCTATCTACTGCGATTTTGCTAATCCTGCTCATTATGCATCTTGCTATCCAAATTCCTTGTGGTTTTTGTTTTTGTGTCTCTATTACTGACAACTTTAACTTGAATATGGCGCTTCATGGCAAGACGGAACTATTTTGGGGAAATTTTCAATAGAGCTTTTGGTGTCAGGGTGCTCCTTTTTTCCAGACAGAAACATCTTGTTGATATCTTTTTCAACTGATGCTGACATTGCCATTCATTCAGTCTGCCACATAGTCTCCATAAAGTTTCTGTCCAATTTTATTGATGTTCAGGATCATACTCTTGCAGAAAATATGCATTGGTAAAGAGGTTGTAGAGTCTTTCACCTTCAAACAGCAAAACGATTGTGTGACTGGAAATGGCAGCCCTTAATCAGGGCTCCACACATACCATATTTTTCAGTGGCCCGGTTGGGCCAGTGAAATATCTTATTTCCGTTTTCTGGAGGCCCGAACAGAAATGTACTGGCCTGAAAATGTTATTTTCATGAGTAAACTTTTGACTATGCAAAATAGCACTCTTTCCTGATCAAAAGCTGTGATTATAGATGAAGCATGACATGGAAGAAAACAAGATTTTTCTACTTTTTTTAATGTCGGGTGGAAAATCTGCTTGCCCAATCGGGCCACCAAAATATGATTTTTATACACTTTTGCTGGCCCCAAGTGCACAATTTCAAAGGACCCGGGCCAGCAGGCCAAGTGCGTGTGTCGAGCCTTGCCTCAATCTTGCGAACATGCTTTGTAGGCTTCTTTGCTTCTTTGCCAAATGACCCTATTACTCCTTTAACCCTAAAAAGACTGGGTGGGGGGGGGGGGGGGGGGGGGGGGGGGGGGTGGGGGGGGGGGGGGGTGTGCTGATTTAGCCCCTCCCTCCCTCCTCTATTTTCATGATTACTTCGCAATGCTTACATATTTGATGGTGCCACTTCTTGACTTTTTTTCTTAGAATGAAATTGGTACATGATTAAAGTCTTAAATATTACTTTTTAGTGGAAAATATAAATATTTATAAAGTTAATGTAACACTTGAAATGCTACAATCGGGACTCCAATCATTAACATGATCAAGGTGCCAAACAAAGATATCAAAAGTCCACACAGATATTAGCATGGTTAATACAAATTCAATGACTGCATATTATAAGGATTATTGTTTCATTATTATGAGCAAACAAAATCTACCATTTACAATTGTTGATGTTTTTCTTGGATATTCTTAGCAGAGTTCAAAACATTGGCAATGCTTTTAAGATTCCAAACACCATACCAATGCACATCAAAAGCCAATCTACATTGTAGTACTATCATACGTTAGTCACCTTGGCAGGACCAACCCCAAACCAATGAATTTGGGATAGTTCTGGCTTTCTGAGTGATGTCCAAAGAATGTAAGAGCCTATAGCTTTTGATCCTAGCAGAATCTTTGTCAAGGACAAGATGACCACATTAACTAGTTAACATGCGTTCAAGGTCTATCACTGGGATGCTTACTAACCATGTGTCTGGTAAGGTCATGCTTCCTTTTGAATGGTTTTGAGCACAATTTACAAGTATGACTAAATTCATCAGTATGTGTCAACATATGACTAGTGAGATGATTTTTTACTCAGGAATGTTTTGTGGCAGAATTCACAAGCATGAGGTCTTTCATCAGAATGAACTTTCATGTGCCCCTTGAGGTCTCTCTCACTGGGATGCTTACGAACCATGTGTCTGGTAAGGTCATGCTTCCTTTTGAATGGTTTTGAGCACAATTTACAAGTATGTCTAAATTCATCAGTATGTGTCACCAAATGACTAGTGAGATGACATTTTACTCAGGAATGTTTTGTGGCAGAATTCACAAGCATGAGGTCTTTCACCAGAATGAACTTTCATGTGCCCCCTTGAGGTCTCTCTCACTGGGATGCTTACGAACTCATGTGTCTGGTAAGGTCATGCTTCCTTTTGAATGGTTTTGAGCACAATTTACAAGTATGACTAAATTCATCAGTATGTGTTCAACATATGACTAGTGAGATGATTTTTACTCAGGAATGTTTTTGTGGCAGAATTCACAAGCATGAGGTCTTTCACCAGAATGAACTTTCATGTGCCCCTTGAGGTCTCTCTCACTGGGATGCTTACGAACCATGTGTCTGGTAAGGTCATGCTTCCTTTTGAATGGTTTTGAGCACAATTTACAAGTATGTCTAAATTCAATCAGTATGTGTCACCAAATGACTAGTGAGATGACATTTACTCAGGAATGTTTTGTGGCAGAATTCACAAGCATGAGGTCTTTCACCAGAATGAACTTTCATGTGCCCCTTGAGGTCTCTCTCACTGGGATGCTTACGAACCATGTGTCTGGTAAGGTCCATGCTTCCTTTTGAATGGTTTTGAGCACAATTTACAAGTATGACTAAATTCATCAGTATGTGTCACCAAATGACTAGTGAGATTGACATTTACTCAGGAATGTTTTGTGGCAGAATTCACAAGCATGAGGTCTTTCACCAGAATGAACTTTCATGTGCCCCTTGAGGTCTCTCTCACTGGGATGCTTACGAACCATGTGTCTGGTAAGGTCATGCTTCCTTTTGAATGGTTTTGAGCACAATTTACATGCATGACTAAATTCATCAGTATGTGTCAACATATGACTAGTGAGTTGACCTTTACGCAGGAATGTTTTGGGGCAGAATTCACATGAATAAGGCCTTTCATCTGTATGTGTTGCTAAGTGTTTTGTAAGACTGGACCTTACTGTAAATGTTCTTGAACAAACGTCACATTTGTAGGGCCTTTCACCAGTATGCGACATCATGTGCTCTTTAAGCTCTTGCCTTCTTTTGAAAGTTTCTTGACACAGGTTACATGCATGCGGTCTTTCATCACTATGTGTAATCATATGAGATTTAAGCTGGTATGACCTTCTGAAGGTTTTTGAACACAAGTCACATTTGTGGGGCATTCCACCAGTAGGCCTATGCAACTTCATGTGCCCATTGGGACACGGCAAAATTCTTCTAAAAGTTCTGGGACACAGGTTATGTACATGAGATCTTTCATCACTATGTGTAATAACATGCTCCTGAAGTTTGCTTCCACTTATGCTTAATTTTTTACCAGAATGTTTCTGCTCCTTTTGATCAAGCACTCCGTAGCTCTTGAATTCTTTATTACAGTCTACTTTTGAGCGCTCATTCTGGACGATCTTCTTCCTGCATGCTTTTGAATGTTTGATATTCAACGCATCGTCTCTTGGTAATAAATGCGCTTGTCCATCCATTTGCCAGTCAGCATTTTCTGCAGAAAAAAAGGGCAGTGTAAATTGTAGTAGTACTGAAATGTTAAACGTAGTTAGTTACTGATTTAACATATCAGCTCACATGGGTTCCTTATTTAATGTTGTTACAATTTTTGGGAGGTTATCAATTTTATTCAGTTAGGAAGCTTTGAAGTACATTGAATAAAAAAAAATCCATGTTGCCATTTTCCAAAGCCATTGTGATGCCATCTGCCATTTTCAACCTGTTTTGTTGTTATAAATACATGTAACTCCACCTATAAGTCTTCTATAACACTAAATTGTGATTTTAACAAATTTTCCAGGGGCTAGTTTGCCACAAAGACCCTCTTCTACCATTCAAGGCATTGCAAGGGAGAACAGTTACTGAGGGGATTGGGGGGTAGAAAGGAGGGGGGGCTATGTAGTTTCTATAAAGGTCAAACAATAATGCACATAAAGAAGAACACATGTCTCCTCTCACCACATTTCAATGGCAAACCAAGGGAGATGTGAAAGGGGGTCTTAAAGGAATAATTAACACTACAACATTTACAAAAGGCTTCTTGCTCAATAGTTGGACTTGTCTAGCACTATCCCACCTATCTACTGCGATTTTGCTAATCCTGCTCATTACGCATCTTGTTATATGCAATTCTTGTGGTTTTTGTTTTGTGTCTCTATTATTGACAACTTGAACTTGAATATGGCGCTTCATGGCAAGACAGAACTATTTGGGGATATTTCAATAGAGCCTTTGGTGTCAGGGTGCTTCTTTTTTCCAGACAGATACATCTTGTTGATTTCCTTTTTCAACTGGTGTCCAGATGCCGACATTACCGTTCATTCGGTATGCTACATAGTCTCAATAAAGTTTCTGTCCAATTTTATTGATGTTCAGGATCATACTCTTGCAGAAAATATGCATTGGTAAAGAGGTTGTAGAGTCTTTCACCTTCAACAGCAAAACGATTGTGGTGACTGGAAATGGCAGCCTTAATCAGGGCTCCACACATACCATTTTTGTCAGTGGCCCGGTTGGGCCAGTGAAATATCTTATTTCCGTTTTCTGGGGGCCCGAAAAGAAATGTACTGGCCTGAAAATGTTATTTCATGAGTAAACTTTTGACTATGCAAAATAGCACTCTTTCCTGATCAAAGCAGTGATTATAGATGAAGCATGACATGGAGGAAAACAAGATTTTTCTAATTTTGTTAATGTCGGGTGGAAAATCTGCTTGCCCAATCGGGCCACCAAAATATGATTTTTATAAATTTTTGATGGCCCCAAGTGCAATTTCAATGGCCCCGGGCCAGCGGGCCAGTGCGAGTGTCGCGCCTTGCCTTAATCTTGCAAACAGTATGATCATATCCCCTTGTAACCACGCTGGGAGAGAGAGAGAGAGCGTTATGCTTTGTAGGCTTGTTTGCTTCTTTGCAAAATGACCCTATTACTTTTGTAACCCTAAAAAGACTGGTAGGTGGGGGGGGGGGGGGGGGGGGGGGCTGATTTAGCCCCCCCCCCCCCCCCTCCTCTATTTTCATGATTACTTCGCAATGCTTAAATATTTTATGGTGCCACTTCATGACTTTTCTCCTTAGAATGAAATTGGTACATGATTAAAGTCTTAAATATTACTTGTTAGTGGAAAATATAAATATATATAAAGTTAATGTAACACTTGAAATGCTACAATCGGGACTCCAATCATTAACATGATCAAGGTGCCAAACAAAGATATCAAAAGCCCACACAGATATTAGCATGGTTAATACAAATTCAATGACTGCATATTATAAGGATTATTGTTTTACTATTATGAGAGCAAACAAAATCTACCATTTACAATTTTTGATGTTTTTCTTGGATATTCTTAGCAGAGTTCAAAACATTGTCAAGAATCCAAACACCATACCAATGCACATCAAAAGCCGATCATACTTTAGTCACCTTGGCAGGACCAACCCCAAAGCAATGAATTTGGGATAGTTCTGGCTTTCTGGGTGATGTCCGCCAAATGTAAGAGCCTATAGCTTTCGATCCTAGCAGAATCTTTGTCAAGGACAAAATGACCACATTAACTAGTTAACATGCATTCAAGGTCTATCACTGGGATGCATACGAACCATGTGTCTGGTAAGGTCATGCTTCCTTTTGAATGGTTTTGAGCACAATTTACAAGCATGACTAAATTCATCAGTATGTGTCACCAAATGACTAGTGAGATGAGTTTTATGCAGGAATGTTTTGTGGCAGAATTCACAAGCATGAGGTCCTTCACCAGAATGAACTTTCATGTGTCTCTTGAGGTCCCTCTCACTGGTATGCATACGAACCATGTGTCTGGTAAGGTCATGCTTCCTTTTGAATGGTTTTGAGCACAATTTACAAGCATGGCTAAATTCATCAGTATGTGTCAACATATGACTAGTGAGATGACTTTTACTCAGGAATGTTTTGTGGCAGAATTCACAAGCATGAGGTCTTTCAGCAGAATGAACCTTCTTGTGTCTCTTGAGTTCGCTCTCGTACCTGTACGTTTTTGAGCACACGTTGCATACAACAGGTCTCTCAACTGCATGAGTCTTCAAGTGTTTGTTTAGCTCCCGCTTGCCGTTATATGAATTTGAGCAATAGTGACAAGCATATGACCTTTCATCGGAATGCATTAAACCCATGTGGGCAAGGAGATTTTTCTTTGACGTGAATGTTTTACAACACAAGTCACATGCTGGTTTATCATTAGTATGTAACAACATGTGTTGGTTCATTTTGGTTATCCTTTTGAATTTTTTTGAACAGACGTCACATTCGTAAGGCTTATCATCAGTATGGGAAGACATGTGCTCATAAAGACCAGTCCTTGTTTTGAAAGCTTTTTGACACAGGTCACATGCATGCCTTACGTCACTATGTGTCAGGACATGAGTCCTAAGATGGCTTCTACTATCAAAGGTCTTGGAACACTGGCTACAAGGAAAAGGTTTGACACCAGAGTGTGTGATCATGTGCTCAGTAAGGCCCTTACGATATTTGAAAGCTTTTTGACACAGGTCACATGCATGCGATCTTACATCACTATGTGACATGACATGTGACCTAAGATGGCTTCTATTAACAAAGGTTTTGGAACACTGGCTACAGGCAAAAGCTTTGACACCAGAATGTGTGATCATGTGCTCAGAAAGGGTCTTACGATATTTGAATGATTTGGGGCACAAGTTACATGAATAAGGCCTTTCATTTGTATGTGATGCTAAGTGTGTTGTAAGAGCGTGCCTTACAGTAAATGATCTTGAACAAAGGTCACATTTGTAAGGCCTTTCACCTGTATGCGACCTCATGTGCTCTTTGAGCTTTTGCCTTACTTTAAATGCTCTTGAACAAAGGTCACATTTGTAAGGCCTTTCGCCAGTATGCGTCATCATGTGCTCTTTAAGCCTTTGCCTTACTTTAAATGCTCTTGAACAAAGGTCACATTTGTAAGGCCTTTCACCTGTATGTGACATCATGTGCTCTTTAAGCCTTTGTCTTCTTTTGAAAGTCTCTTGACATAGGTCACACGCATGCGGTCTTACATCACTATGTGTCGGGACATGTGTCTTAAGATGGCTTCTATTATCTAAGGTTTTGGAACACTGGTTACTGGCAAAAGGTTTGACATCAGAGTGTGTGATCATGTGCTCAGAAAGGCCGCTACAATATTTGAATGATTTGGGGCACAAGTTACATGAATAAGGCCTTTCATCTGTGTGTGATGCTAAATGTTTTGTAAGAGCGTGCCTTACTGTAAATGTTCTTGAACAAAGGTCACATTTGTAAGGCCTTTCACCAGTATGCGACATCATGTGCTCTTTAAGCCTATGCCTTACTTTAAATGTTCTTGAACAAAGGTCACATTTGTAAGGCCTTTCGCCAGTATGCGACATCATGTGCTCTTTAAGCCTTTGCTTTACTTTAAATGTTCTTGAACAAACATCACATTTGTTCGTACATGGGGTTCGTACACGGGGTCTTTCATCACTATGTGTAATAACATGCTCCTGAAGTTTGCTTCCACTTATGCATGCTTTTTTACCGGAATGTTTCTGCTCCTTTTGATCAAGCACTCTGTTGTTCTTGAATTCTTTATTACAGTCTACTTTTGAGCGCTTATTCTGGACGATCTTCTTCCTGCATGCTTTTGAATGTTTGATATTCAACGCATCGTCTCTTGGTAATAAATGCGCTTGTCCATCCATTTGCCAGTCAGCATTTTCTGCAGAAAAAAAAGGGCAGTGTAAATTGTAGCACTGAAATGTTACACGTAGTTAGTTATTGATTTAAAGGGGAATTCCACCCCAGAAATGTGATGTTTGCTATAAAATGAAGTGAATACGAAGAATCATGATCGAAAATCTGAGCCAAAACGGTAGAGCAATAAAAAAGTTATGACAGGATGAACTTTGCTCCAATTTTGAGTATCGTTCGCAATTTTACAAAATTTAAATTTTCTTAATAACAAAGCAAATTTATGAGCTTACAAATTCCAAAGAGGTTAGCCCATCGATATTCTTCTATGAATTTGTGAAAACAAGCAGAGAAAAATTAATTTTTTGCAGCGAAAATGAGAAATAAGTGTATTTTCATGTACTAAAGCCATGGCGAGTTGCTCATCAATGATGTTACATATGGCGGCAATTTTGAAACGATCGCTCATTACTACATGATGTTCAAATAGGTATAACTCCTGTGTTTCTTGTCTGATTTTGATCAAATTTTCACCAATTATGCCTCTTATTCTGCTAAATTCAAATAACGAATGGTTTTATCAGGCCTGGAATACCCCTTTAACATATCAGCTCACATGGGTTTCCATATGTAATTTAATTCAACATTTTGGGAGATTATCAATATTATACAGATTTGGATGGCTGCCATTTTCAACCTGTTTTTTTTTCTATAACACTAAAATGGAGATTTTAACTAATTTTCCAGGGGCTAGTTTGCCACAAAGACCCTCTTCTACCATTCAAGAAGTGGCATTGCAACAGAGAACTGAGGGGATTGGGGTAGAAAGGAGGGGTGGGGGGCTATGTAGTTTTTATAAAGGGCAAACAATAATGCACATTTACAATTTTACATATTAACAAATTGTCACCCTCTAAGAAAACATTCTGCCTCCTCTCACTACAGATCAGTGGCAAACCAAGGGAGATGGGAGAAGGGGGGGGGGGGGGTCTTAAAGGAACAATTTACATACAAAATTAACAAAAGGCTTCTTGGTCAATAGTTGCGACTCGTCTAGCACTATTCGCCTACTACTGCGATTTTGAGGTGTCGTCGTCATCAGCTAATCCTGCTCATTATGCATCTTGCTATCCGATCATTATGGTTTTTGTTTTGTGTCTCTATTACTAACAACTTTAGCTTGAATATGGCGCTTCATGGCAAGACATAACTATTTAGGGAAATTTCAATAGAGCCTTTGGTGTCAGGGTGCTTCTTTTTTCAAGACAGATACATCTTGTTGATTTCTTTTTTCAACTGGTGTCCAGATGCTGACATTGCCATTCATTCGATCTGCTACATAGTCTCTCCATAAAGTTTCTGTCTAATTTCATTGCACAAAAAATATGCATGGGTAATGAGGTTGTAGAGTCTTTCACATTCAACTGCAAAACAGTTGTGGTGACTGGAAATGGCAGCCTTAACCTTGCAAACAGTATGATCATATCCCCTCGTAACCACGCTGGGAGAGAGAGAGAGAGCGTTATGCTTTGTAGGCTTGTTTGCTTCTTTGCGGAATGACTCTAACTCCTTTACCAAGCATGACAGTTCAGGAGTGGTTATGAAGAAGCACGACCTGGCATTCACATTGTTGAAAATACCAGTGTGACCATGCAACATGGACATGCATGAGCTTGTTCAAATGCTCACAAGCATGGTCTGAACAAACGGATGTCAATGGGATGGCATTCTTTGACACAGAGAGGTTGCCTTATTGAAGTTCCCTCAATGTCTGTTGATTGTCATTCTTGAGTGCGTGGCCAGAGTCGCTTGTATTTTGGGCAATCCACTGTGAAGAACAGTTTACTGAGAACCTCTCCAGCTTCAAGGTGAAAGGGCAGATCTGCGTTTTGGGATGCTGCTAATGAAGAAGAGGACAGTTCCTATTTCTCAACTTCCCACTCCTAGAGCCTTGTTGCGACATCTTTACTGATTTATCTGGTTAGTATTCGCTAAGATGTCCGAAAGAATCAGCCTTGGACCCTAGGTCAACCCAGACGACTTCTACTTTGGCTACTAATGCCAGGCAAGAGCTTGTCAGTTCTGGGTTATCCGGGACAAAGAGTTCAAGTGCTATCTCATACAGCATCATGTTTGAATAGATGTGGGCATGCAAGGAACGCTTGTAATGGGGGCACTTCAGAATCTGTCTTTTTGTAGCTGGTCCATAGACATGTGCCTCTGTCCAAGCATCATCTATACCAGAGTTTTCGATACAGACACCAACATGACCAAAGGCTATTAAAGCAGCCATTACAAAATGTAGCTGCCCTAGATTAGGCAATACTTTGCTTTTTTGCAGGCGTCAATGTAAAGCCTGGACCCACCCTCCTCAGAGGTAGAAAAATATTGACATCCATTCGACGTCGAAGCCAGAATGCACACATTCAAGGGTTATCATTGGGATGCAAACGAACCATGTGTCTGGCTACATCGGACTTCCTTTTGAATGGTTTTGAGCACAATTTACAAGCGTGAGAGAATTCATTAGTATGTGCTGCCATATGATAAGTGAGATAACTTTTAACCAGGAATGTTTTGGAGCAGAATTCACAAGCATGAGGTCTTTCACCGAAATGAATCTTCATGTGTCTCTTGAGATCGCCCTCGTGCCTGTATGTTTTTGAGCATTCATTGCATGAATATGGTCTCTCAACAGCATGCGTCTTCAAGTGTTTATTTAGCTCACACTTGACCCTAAATGACTTTGAGCAAAACTCACAAGCGTATGGTTTATTATCAGCATGTCTCCTCATGTGTGCTTGGAGATTTTTCTTTGACGTGAATGTTTTATCACACAAGTCACATGCTGGTCTTTCATTAGTATGTAACAACACGTGTTGATTAATTTCACATCTTCTTTTAAATCTTTTGGAGCAGACGTCACACTCGTAAGGTTTATCACCAGTATGTGACAACATGTGCTCATAAAGACCCTTCGTTGTTTTGAAAGCTTTTCGACACAGGTCACAAGCATGTGGTCTTTTATCACTATGTGTCATGACATGTTTCTTGAGATCGCTTCTATTACCAAAGCTTTTGTAACATTGGTTACAGGCAAAAGGTTTGACACCAGTGTGTCTGAACATGTGCGCAGAAAGGTTGCTGGGTTGTTTGAAGGTTTTGGGACACAAGTTACATGAATAAGGCCTATCATCTGTATGTGATGTCAAGTGTGTGGTAAGACTGTGCCTTACTTTAAATGTTCTTGAACAAACGTCACATTTGTAAGGCTTTTCACCAGTATGCGACAATATGTGCTCTTTAAGCCTTTGCCTTCTTTTGAAAGTTTTTTGACAGAGGTTACATACATGCGGCCTTTCATCACTATGTTTAATCATATGTTGTTTAAGCTCGGTTGTACTTATAAAGGTTTTTGAACAAAAGTCACATTCGTGGGGCCTTTCACCAGTATGCAACTTCATGTGCTCATTAAGACGCTGCCCTCTTTTGAAAGTTTTGGGACACAGGTTACATGCATGGGGTCTTTCATCACTATGTGTAATCAGATGCTGCTTAAGTTTGCTTCTACTTATGCATAATTTGGGGCACAAGTTACATGCATAAGACCCTTCACTTTTATGTGACGTCAAGTGTTTGGTAAGCCTGGCCTTCCCTTTAAACGTTTTTCGACACAAGTTACACGCGTGACGTTTTTTACCAGTACATTTCTGCTCCTTTTTATCAGGTACTCCAATGTTCTTGAATTCTTTATCACAGTCTTTCTTTGAACGCTTATTCTTGACAATCTTCTTTCTGAATGCTTTTGAACGTTTGGCTTCCAGCACATCTTCTCTTGGTAACAAATGTGCTTGTCCATCCATTTGCCAGTTAGCATTTTCTGCAGAAAAATAAATGGACACAATAAAATGTAGGAGTACTGAAATGTTGCATGTCATGACGCGAACTCTCCTCGTTGCGACTCGACCAGTGGTCCCGTTATTAAAGACTACCGAAAGGCAAATCAGAGAGGTGGGAGGACAAATGATTTTGTCCTGCTTCCTAATCTCTCGCCCAAAGGCTGAAAGTTCATCGCACACCAAGCAGATGATATGTCTGTCAAGTCAACAGGCATTAATATCTTTGTGTGCTAAGCATAGAAGTGGGTGTTTGGGTTTTTTTTCTTTTCATTGGAACAGCTCAATCAAACAACTTTTGCCATCATAAAAGTTATCAGTTCATCCGTGGAGAGAAAAGCAATGTTATTGGAGCTGTCTATAGAGGTCAACTGTCTACGTTGGCCACATTCCTTGTTTCCCTATTAAAGGCATTGCTCAAATGAGCACAGGCCCGCTGACCCAGGGTCACCAAATTTCACTGATACTAAATTCTACCGACTCAAATGGGCAATCAAATGTAACAACATTTCAATGATTTTCTTTGCTTGGGGCTACCAGATTCAGGTTTTCGGGCCACTAGAATTTTGTAAAATCGTGTTTTTACTTGCCCGATCGGGCCATGATACAAACAACATTTGTTAGCATGCTTAAAGGCGTAAAGGGGTCATTGTACACAGGTTTGACTGTACATTACAGCCTGCAAGAGGCGTTTTACCAGTCGGTGTCTGTTCGTAATCAAGTACTCTCTTGTTTTTGATGTATTCTTCACAACGGTGTATCGATCATCAAGTGCTTATTCTGGGCATCTTTTTAGAATAACCAATACAGTGGAACCTCGTTATAAAGAGGTCGGATATAACAAAACCCTCTTGTTATAACAAGGTCATTTTGCTGGTCCCAGATCTTTATATTTCTTTGTTTTTTACCCTGATATAATGAGAAACCTGATATAACAAGGTAATTTTCATGGTCCCAAGGACCTCGTTATAAAGAGGTTCCACTGTATATGAACAATTTGCCAAAGTTCCGTCCCTTGCTTTTTTTTCTCCCAGTAAATAGTGCACAACTGCACGAGAGAAGTGAGTTGGGGGGAAAAAATATGTGCAGCCGTGGTACTGGTATTGCAAGGGGACCTTAACTCATAATTTATAATTCAATGTAGAACTTTTAAATTTCCAATAATGTTAGATACCTTTTCTATAAAATAACTTGGGAATCTCCTTTTACTTTGATATAAATGGTTCTCTGGTCTGCCTGTATTTCTCCTCCTTACAAGCTGGCTACATTTGGCCCAAATTGTATCATTTTTAATACAATGATATAACGATCAATTCAATGGGCTCATATTTCACTGTAATATGTAGTAAATATATTCATATATATTATACTTTTTTCTATTAAATTACAAAGGCTTTCTGATTCATACGATACCTTGGTAATCGCCTTCTTCATTGATATCAGTATTTCTCTGGTGTGCCTGTGCATCTCCTGATTCCAAGGTGTCTTCATCTGGGCCCAAATTTAACAATTCTTAAGCCCTCATAAAATGAGATACCCCTGCAATATTTTGTGCATGTAGATACTTTTGTACTCAAATGGTGGGGATTTTCTTTATCATACGATACCTTGGTAATCTGCTTCTACTTTGATATCAGTGGTTCTCTGGTCTACTTCCTGCTTCCAAGGTGTCTTCATCTGGCCCAAATGTTATGATTTTTAAGCCCTGATAAAACAATGAAACAACGATATGAGCTCAAGGTGCTCGTTATAATGAGATACCACTGCAATGTAGATACTTTTTCAATCAAATGGTGGGGATTTTCTTTATCATACGATACCTTGGTAATCTGCTTCTACTTTGATATCAGTAGTCTCCTGGTCTTCCCCTGCATCTCCTGCTGCCATGGTTACTTCATCTTGCCCACTGAGCACACTATAGTCGTAGACATCGGTCAGGGTATCCTGGCTGCTAACCTCTTCATCTGCAAGTAAATAAATTACAAGAAATTATATGATTTTGTTTAGTGGGGTCAGTACACAAGTCCTGCCCAGTACAGAATTATGAATGATGAGATATTAGCGTACATGTGTACACCAATATCATGTCATCTTGGTGATAATAATTGTAATTTCATCAATTTGATAGTCTGCGTCTCTTGAATAAATTTAGAGCAGAACACAATTTAAGCATCCTAGCTGCTTACTCAGAGATCTGCTTTTTATAAGAGACATCACAAGCAATTACTCGACAACATTTTATCAAACAAATTATTTTGGTGAATAATGTCTGTGCTACTAGGAGAGTGTGTGTACGGTGTGAACATATTCATACCCTAGTATTACCACATGGCCCTGCCTGAGGCTTATTTCATTATGGGTTTCAAATATATTCGTCATCTCCTCGATCATACCTTAAACAAGGTTCTTGAATTTTCAACGGCCATCAACACTCTGTGCGAAATAACTTTGTCATCTCCTCGATCATACCCCAAACAAGGTTCTAGAATTTTCAACGGCCATCAACGCTCTGTGCGAAATGCAGAGATAATTGCACCCTATCTCTGTGCCAGTCGCCAGACAACATACATGTATGTACATAGCCAAGACCCTTTCTTTTGCCCTTTATTACTTTCTTCTTCAGTAGGATCATGCTCTTCTAGTTTGATGTAACATGTTGTCAAATCTCCTTGCTGCTGCTGCTGCAGCTGCTGCTCCTGCTGCTGCTGCTCCTGCTGCTCCTCCTGCTGCTCCTCCTCCTCCAGCAATGTACCTTGTGTTTCATCACCAGACTCTGTTGTCACAGAAGCACTGGAAACATAATCCTCCGTCGTTTCAGCAAGGCTTACTGGTGATACATTTAGAGTACAGAGTTGTTAAAATAAGCTTACAATCCTGCAATGTGTTTTGGGGTTCTACGTTGACTAGATAAATTGAAACACATAGCATAAAAGTTCGAGCAATCCTTGATTGCCTGCAGTCAAAGATTTGTTGTGGAGGCATGAATTTATAAATAAAATGAACAAACTTAACATCCTACTTAACTAAGGAACAAGCAATTGTAAAGTCTACATTTATAAGCAAGATTAGACCGATTAATGGTGCTTTCCAATGCCTCTTACAATAAGTGAACTGTAATTTTGTAATTATGCTTATAATAAAGTAATATATTTTAATAATTGGTTCACCTTTTTTTTATCCCAGTGTATTTACATATAGGGCTTCCCGCCGGTTTGCATCTGCTCTATGAAGTGTATAGATCTATATTTATAGTGTACTAGCAAATAGAAGGGGCCAACAGTGTGCAACATTTCAGATGACAGTTTTAGTTTAATGTACAAGAGGCCCTGGAAAATGCCATAATAATTGGTGTAGATGTGGAACTGTAGATCACAGTGCCACTCACCACTGTGATCATTCCATTCATAATTACTTTATCAATAATTGTGTATTCATGTTCTATAGTCATGTTTTAGGCAAGTTACTCTCATTGCTTTTAGTTAACTTTACCTTCATGTTGATCCTCAGGTTCCCTTTTGATGCTCATAACGTTCATGCGTAACATCTCTTGCTCATTCAACTGGCTTTGTGAGTCCATGACTCTATGATGTTCTGCGAATTCATCCAATTCGCCACCTCTGACATATTGGAAGTTTTCCTCCACGTCTTCGTCTGCTGGTTCTGTTTTGATCACCACGACCCTCCAGTCCGACTCTAGTCCAGAAGAGGTGTCCTGTGTTGCCATGATGATGACAATGCCCTTGGTCTCACTGGGGTGGGGTCCTTCACATTTCAATGGGTTGTTGGCTCATCTATTGTTCTATGAGAAAAAGAAAAGGCAATATTATAATACAAAACATTGGGGTAATACGTTTATTGTGGTTGAGTTTTTCTGACCCAATCAGTTTCTGGCATGGCTGAATTCCCTGCAGTGCATCTTTGCTCCACTTGCACTGTTCACAGTTCACAGTGGAGGGGAAACATGCCACATTGTGACAAGTTCTTTTTGTATACACTGAGCTCAAAAAGAAACTTATATTTTTTCACATGATCATATTGTGATGTATTGCATCTTGTGAGGCATAGCATGTTGCCAATATTACAGTACACAATGTATTAAGATACACACTCATACTACACACTGCATGTATACAACTATACATACACACACACAGAATACACACCAGTACAGTAGACTGAATACAGCAGTACTCTAAAACATGTCTAATAAAGATAACTTGGAAGCTGAACTGATATGGCTGAACTGACTATTTATTGATGAGTACGAGTCAACTCATTACATGGTGGCAGCACTGAACCTAGCCACACCCCAAGGCATTGTGAAATTTGAGGACTTTTATTGCTTTGCACCTGTGCCAGTTCATTTCTGCAGTGCATCATACAGTCCCATGTATGCATTTTTGTGTAAGTACACATTACTATATGCTACAATCGTTTTGCCTTGAGAGTGAACAGAGAGTGAACAATGACTGAGTCAATTACACCTCGTATGGACTGGAATGACCCAGATAGGGCGAGTGCTATCAAGATTTTTCACCAACAATGTGAACTTTATTTCTCTGTGAAGAATGTTGTTGAAAACAAGCAAGTTGATCACGTTTTGTTGTTTGCTGGGGCAACTGGACTCAAGCTCTACAATTCATGGGGCCTTTCTGAGGAAAACAAGAAGGATCCTGCAGTGGTATGGAGCAAGTTTGAGAGCCAACTTCAGCCCAAAACCAACTTCCGAGTGGCCAGTCTGTATCTACAGAAATTTGTTCAGCAGGAGAGAGAAACTGCGAATGATTTCATGTCGCGCCTGAAGCTGCACGCATACACCTGTGATTTCCGTGATGATATGGAGTTCCAAGAGCGTGTTATTGAGCAGTTCATCGCTGGTACAAGGTACACTGACATACAGAAGGACTTGTTGGGGAAAGACAAATCCCCGACACTGGAAAACGCACTGGAAATTGCGAGAACTTACGAAGCATCACAAACTCATATGGCACAGCTAGCCCGCATGCAACCAGACAACAAATCGGTTGATGCAATAGCAGCCCGTCCTCAGCAAAGTGCATGTCAGAGCTGTGGACGCCATCATCCTCGACAGCCACGTCACATTTGTCCAGCGTTTGGTACAGCATGCAAGAAATGCGGCAAGCAAAATCATTGGCAGAAG
This sequence comes from Echinarachnius parma, assembly GCA_037951105.1. Classification (NCBI taxonomy): domain Eukaryota; kingdom Metazoa; phylum Echinodermata; class Echinoidea; order Clypeasteroida; family Echinarachniidae; genus Echinarachnius; species Echinarachnius parma. The sequence continues at coordinate 21,153 of JBAMJV010012852.1, forward strand.
TTCTGTCGGTCACGGTCTGTTTCAAAGCAACCAGCCAATCGTCCTACCCGTCGTGACCCTCCACGTCAGCGACAAAACTCATATAGAAATCAGCAGCACCAGAGAGTGGATACCATTGACGACACCACGCATACTGCCCAACTTGAGGAGGTATTCGATGCTCTGAGTTTTGAAGAGATTGTTGTTTCAAACATAAGTGCCGTGGACAAAGATGACAGATCTGATTCTGCAATGACGTATGTTGAAATCAAGTTTGAAGGGCAGAGGACAGCCCGAATCCGGTCAAAGGTTGATACAGGTGCCGAAGGGAACACTTTGCCCGTACGCATGTTTCGCGGGATGTATCCAAATCATCTCACAGCCGATGGGTTTCCTGAGCCTAGTTTTGTACGCAACACTAATGCCAAGCTGACGGCATACAACGGAACGCAGATCAAGCATTATGGGTCGATAGTGCTCCCCTGCAGGTACAACAATTCTCCATGGTCCACAGATGCGTTCTACGTAGTTGAATCCGAGGGACCTGCTATCATAGGACTGAAAACATCAGTGCAACTGAAGCTGGTAACAATGCACACGAACATCAGCAACATCAAGCGCACTACTTCAAAAGATCTGAATTCAACGGAGGAACTGATCCGACAATACCCCAGGCAGTTTGATCATATTGGAGAGTTTGAAGGTGAATGCCACATCACTCTCAAGTCAGACATTCAGCCTGTGATTCATGCTCCACGCCGCTGTCCAATCCATATCCGTGATGAACTCAAGCGGGAACTGGACAGTATGGAAGCACAAGGAGTGATCGCAAGGGTTACGGAACCGACACAGTGGGTCAACAGTATGGTTATTGCCCGCAAGGGAAACGGAAGCCTGAGAGTCTGCCTGGACCCAAAGGAACTGAATCAAGCTATACAGCGTTGTCACTATCGCACAATCACGACAGAAGAGATCACTCACAAGCTAGCAGGATCTCGGTACTTCAGCAAGCTTGACGCCAAGAGCGGATATTGGTCTATCAAGTTGGACCAGGAGAGCTCATTCTTGACGACCTTTAACAGCCCGTTTGGTCGATACAGGTACACCCGGATGCCTTTTGGGTTATCTGTGTCACAGGACTTCTTCCAGCAGAGAATGGACCAGATTCTGGAAGGCTGCAGTGGCGTCACAGGAATCGCTGATGACATCATTGTCTTTGGAGCAACTGAAGCGGAACATGCCAGGAACCTCCATGGCCTGATGCGCGTCGCAAGTGAGCGTGGTCTGCAGTTCAACAGCCAGAAATGCTTGATCAAGGCTCCAAGGATTGAATTCTTTGGTCAAGTATATGATGCACAAGGGGTCCACCCAGATCCCAAGAAGGTGGACTCAATCAAGTCGATGGCACCACCAGAGAACAAGACTCAGCTTCGTGAGTTCATGGGGATGGTGACTTTTCTCAGCTCCTTCATCCCCAACTTGTCATCCCAGACTGCCAGCCTCAGAGAGCTACTTAAAGAAGAGGCAGTGTTCGTGTGGACACAGTCACATCAGCGTGCTTTTGACGATCTACGCGACCGCATATGCAAGGACGCAACACTTGCATACTTCGACAGCACGAAAAACACATTGATCCAAGTTGATGCATCGATGCATGGGTTAGGTGCCACCCTGATGCAAGACAACAAGCCAATCGCATATGCATCAAAATCGCTCAGTGATACAGAGAAGCGGTATGCAAATATCGAACAGGAGCTTCTCGCGGTGGTCTTCGGATGTGAAAGATTCCGCACGTACGTATACGGCAGGCAGTTCACGGTCCACTCAGACCACAAGCCTTTGGAAATGATTCTCCGCAAGTCTCTCACAGCTGCACCCCCTCGCCTCCAAAGGATGATAATGCGTTTGCAGCCATACGACATGAGAATCAAGTACTGCCCAGGAAAGGATGTCCAAGTGGCAGACTGCCTGTCACGCTCACCTGTCAAGGACAACGACCACATTGAACTCGATCTCATGATACACTTCGTCCAATTCTCCCCTGATCGTCTCAGCCAGCTGCGACAGGAGACTTCGAATGATCCGGATCTTGCTGCCCTGCGCGACGTGATCGTCCATGGCTGGCCGGAACAGAGACGTGAAGTTCCAAAACTGCTGCAGTCGTTCTGGCCATTTAGAGATGAGTTGTCAGTAGAGGATGGCCTGATCTTGAAGGGAGAACGCATCGTTATTCCCGGACGTATGCGATCCTACATCATGTCCAAATTACATGAAGGGCACCAGGGCACAGAGAAGATGCGACTACGGGCCAAAGGCGCAGTCTACTGGCCTTCCATCAACCAAGACATCGAGGCGACGGCAGCGAACTGTTCAGTTTGCAGGACTTACAGGCCCTCCAATCCCTCTGAGAGCCTATTGCAACACGAGGTTCCCAGCCGACCTTGGCAAGTGGTTGGTACCGATCTCTTCTATTTTGAAGGAGACAACTTCCTGATCATCTGCGACTACTACTCCAAATTCCCCTTCATTCGTAAGTTGCCGAGAGAATGCACGAGCGCAGCTGTAGTCAACGCGACTAAGCAGATATTCGCCGAGCAGGGAGTCCCAGATCGCGTCATCAGTGACAATGGCAGACAGTACGACTCAGCAGTATACAAGGACTTCAGTACACAGTGGGGATTCTGCCATGTCACATCTTCACCGCACTACCCGCAGTCCAATGGCTTCATCGAGCGTAGCATCCAGACGGTGAAGAACGTGCTCAAGAAAGCCAAAGCGAGTAACATTGATCCCAACATGGCACTTCTTTGCGTCCGTGCCACCCCCATTGACAGCAAGATTCCTAGCCCGGCAGAGCTTCTATACGGCAGGAAGATGAAGGACAACCTTCCAACAAGGATCCGCAACCGTGCTCCGGCTCGCGATGAAGTCTACCATCGTATGCAGCGGAGACAAGAGACACAGAAGTTCCATCATGACAAGACTGCTCATGATCTGCAACCTCTCACACCAGGTCAACTCGTCAGAGTCCAGGACAAGACAGGACACTGGTTCCCAGCTACCGTTCGTGAGCAATGTCGGGAGCCACGGTCTTACCTCGTTGAGACGCCAAATGGAGGTGTCTTGCGCAGAAATCGACGTCACCTCGACGATGTCGAACCTAGGCGAATCCACTTTGACAACGAACCACGATCCAAGGACACACCCGGTCCGTCTGTGGATGTGCCGAATCCATCCCGTGATGTCAAATTCCATCACCCATCACCGAGTCCAAATACCCCTCCGGTGGTGAAGAGTCCACATACTACTCGCAGTGGACGCCACGTTAGGAAGCCAGATAAGCTTTCTTATTGATAAAGTTTTGAGAACAGAAAAACAATTAAGAATAGCGGCGAGAACTTTTGGACTTAAACATTTCGAGAACTTTTGGACTTTAAGATATTTTGATATTTTTGGAACTTTGAATATTTCGGGACATTATTTCTTCTCTAAGCACATGTCAGTAACTAAGCAGTTGCCTACTTGACACAACCACAAAAAGCATTGAAATGGAACAACTTCCGGGACCACATGTCACAGTAAAAGGGACAATCCGCCTGTTAATACACACGCTCAGTGCAGCTCTACAGGAAGAGAGGAACGATCTCCCCAAGCCTGTATCACTATCAGAGCCTGGTGGACAGCATGCGTAGCAGATGCACTGAATGATTCCAAACACATGGTGGACACACCCACTGTTGATTTTTGTGTTTGGGTAACTGACATAACCTTAATTTCAATTTGTCTTGACTACCTCACCTGTCTTAAACTCTGTTGCCGAAATGTCCAGGCTGTGACATGTGATACAGGTAACGGTTCCATGCCAGTGCCTTTTTCAGTTATGTCAGTAAAGTAACCTCATGGATATTGACATGTCAATGGAGTAGGGTGTTTAATTAATCCCGTGTGTAATTTTGGTTAATTTTGGTGGACAGATTTTCAAGATATGACCATGAGAAAAAATATAAGTTTCTTTTTGAGCTCAGTGTATATCTTACACTGTTTGTCTTTTGTTCCTCTCATATTAGCTGACCAGTGGTTGACAGATGATGTCACAACCAGAATTTCACTCTGGAGAATTCTATTTTTACTTTGGTTGGGCTCAGCAAAATTACGAAAATAATGGCTAAAATTTGTACAATACAAAACTATCAATCGAGGTCAAACAGATAACAAATAATTGATATATTCATCAATACTGTTGTAGGGACCGATTACAGTGGTCCCTTTAGAGATACCATAGTTAGCACTCCCTCGCATGTATAGTATATGTACGGGCGCGGATTACGCACACGCCGTGCGCGGGGTTATTGCATCGCGCGCACGGGTCAGCAGAACGCGTAACGGGCCCGATATCGCCAGAGTTGACCTTACCTGCACTGATGAACGGACGTACTTATACCCGCAAGTCAGTGCAACATCGGCTCCACCGAACTATCTGTATTCACATGTGTGTATCGTGTGGATCGACCCAATATAAACCGTATTGTACCGTGTACAACAACATCACCTGCGCCTCCGTTAGGAGTCGCACCCCCGAAGCCGACCAGCTGGCTTCGGTATACCCCGTCGCGGACCGCCTCGCACGCCGCTACCATCGGCCTACGGCACCGGCGACGGAAGCCCCGAGCTAGGAGCAGCTCGACGACCCATGGAAGGGATGCAGCCTCGGAGCAGGTAAACGCCTCGGCCCAGCCTCGCCTGTTCCAAGGTATTTCTCACCCGGACCATATTGGCGACGACGTCTCCGAAACTCGCGTGAGTTTTTGGCATTTTTTGACCTCTACATCGGTCGGGAAAAATTGCCGTCTTCGCGTGTTTTTTTTTTTTTTTTTTTTTTTTTCTCCCGCTGTCGCAGTCTCGGACAGATCACCGCACAGTACCATTAGCTGTGCAGTGTGGGGATGACTGCTACGGCAAAAAACATTTTCGCGAGGGAGTGAAAGTAGTGAGTTTTTGACTAGAATTTGAGTGTGAAATTTGTCTTTATAGCAAACTGTGGGGTAGCTCTGCATTGTTGTAGTTCCTGTAGGAATAAGCACATGGCAAGCAAGGCAGCCATTTTGAAATTTCTTGCATGTCATTGTTTTAAATTTCAACTTTGTATTACTTGTTGAATGTCATACAGACACAGTCATTGCTCATGTTGCTAGCCACATGTGAGTGCTAATATTTACACTCAGTAGCTGACATTTTGGTGGGTTTATTCCCTACCTTGTTAGCGATATTTTTTAAGTTGCTTCACACATGTACTTGGAAGTATTTTTGAATGACACTGACAGTGCAGTTTAGTAAGCTGTAATTTGGAACTATAACTTTGTATTTTCACTGCAGTGTTGTTGAATATTTGTGCTCAATATTTGGAAAGGTTTGAATAGTGAATTTCTTGTGTACTTCCACTTATAATAATAATTTTAGTGCACAGCATATACATTGTGCTTTGGCGTTTATACAAGTTCATGAAGTTTGGTGCACAAAGTATTGAATTCTTTGCACATTTGCATCGCCATTGAATACGACTTGTTATGCTTGTTGGCACAAATATCAAATATAAATTTGTGCGAGCCTGCATTAATGACTCGTAATTATTGTTGTGGTGCGTGAAATAACCTATATTTTTGTGCATGCTTTGTTAATATTTCTAGCAGGTTATAATTATACAGGCTGTAATTAGGTCACTGAGCAGACGAGAAACGTCGGCATTTACAGCCGCTATTCTTAGCTGGATCATTTGGATACAGGTATTTGTAGTGTGAATTATTGTGACGGGGATATTTTGTATTTAAATAGTTTGGGGAATTTTTAAATCCCTGATCTATCATAAGATTGGGAGATCACTGTTGTACTCTTGATCATCTTGATAAATTTGGACTAATGGTTTCAATTTCAGTCTTTTTCTCTTTCCTAAAGGTTGCCACTGCGTGCCACGGCGGCTTTCAGTCTTATGACTGGGGGGTTTGCCAGAAGTGGCTCGCAGTTGTTCCGGCGTGCCTTCTGGGCTTCTGTGCGTCTGTCGACGTTGCAGGTAAGCAGGGACGGTGTGAAATAAACTATTAGGTTAGGTTGTTTCCTTTTTATAAAAAAGTACGAAGAAGGGGGAGTGAAAGGATTGTTGTTTTTATAGATTTTAATTGAATCATTGTGATTTGTAATGGATCAATACGTGAGGATCAATTACTGTGAGACCCAGGAGTTGATGAAGGGTTTACAGATTAGTAAGAGGCTAGCAGCTAGCATTATTCAACATCGCAACATGCAGCCTGAAGGTGATCTAACCGCCCACGTTTTGTTTAGATTTCTGGAGCCCGTGGTCGACCGGCGTGAGCTAGATCTCATTATGGGATCCCTAGACTTTAGCCTTAGGTCCTTTGTTTTCGATGATCCTTGCTATCCAGTAGAACAGCGGCAGCAATATGAACCTGAGCTGAATCGCGCTTTAGCACTCCAGGGCTCTTACCCCGGGGAACCGCAGCAGCCGTATGCTCCAGCTGAACCCCAGCGAAATCGCGCGTTAGCTTCCCAGGGACATCACCCCGCGAAGCCACAGGGAAACAACCCCGTGGCACCACAGGGATATCACCCCGTGGAGCCACAGGGAAACAACCCCGCAGCGCCACAGGGATACAACCCCGGGAAGCCGCAGCAGCAATATGTGCCAAAGCGCGTGTCTTCACAGGGCGTACAAACCGAAGGTCATACTTCTTGTCTAGATCAATTTGACACTGCCAGTCGTTTAGAGTCGGCTATGAACAGTATTTTACTTTTGGTTAATCAACTAGACAAGAAGGTTGACTGCAGGTTTGATAGGCTTGATAAAAGGCTAGACGGAATGGAGCATCGGCTATCGCAAAGCGAGCAATTATCCGAGATCAAAGCTGGGGTTACAGAAAACAGAACCGCAATCCAGCTCTCAGGCCTGGGAAGCGGACTGGTGTCTCTCAGCGAAGCAGTCACCCACACCCATTCGACCTTGAAGGAGAAGATCGAGACGTTGGAAAATGGCCTGGACAGGCTGTGCCTCATCACCGAGCAGTCCCGTCCGTCAGGATCTTCCTCTCCTACTAGCGGTGGCGTTGATGTGCGGTTTGCGGTGGTAGATGAACCACCTGCTTATGACAGCCCACTGGATCTTAGCCTTACTAGTGTTCGGTCACATTTTATTCCAATTGATCCAAGCACTGTCAGGGTGGAGACAAATGAACATAGTGCAGTGGAGAGGGAACCATTTTTTATTAATTCAATTGTCCCGCGTCACGATTGCCAGCGGGAAACCCTGTGTGATCTGCAGTCTCCTACTGATGGAGTGAACATTGAATCTGCATCGGTCAAGCAGCATGGTCCGGTAAACTGTCGTGGGTTGGGATCGAGGGCCGCATCCCAGCCTTGGCAGCTATCGGCCCAGCATTCAGCGCCGGCGAGCTGAACACAGCACTTGCGCCTAGTGTAGGTGAGGTGGGTGCTACGGCATCCTCCAGTAGTGCCACGGGAGCCATCAGTCTTGCCAAGCTCGGCCAATCGGTCACACCCACAGATGTCAAGGTCTGTAATAACTACCACAAATTCTTGGACATGTGGGGTGAAGGATTTGCGAGTTTGGCAGTGGTTCCATCGCTGCGAGCATATTATCGGCCGTTCCGTATGGTCCACGATCGAGGCAAGATTATTGGGGAATTTATGAGTTCAGTTTAGTTCAATTTTATTTTTGGTTAAGTTGTTTGAATGATGGACTATAAGGCTAGCTCCAGATTTGAGCACTATTGTATGTTTGGATACATTTGATTTGGTTGTGACTGAGTGAAAGACTGTAAGGCTAGTTATGAGTTTGAGTGTGATTGCGATATCCTTGCGATTGTGAGTGAGTGGTGATTCTTTCAAGTATGCGACCATGACTGGTGTGTGCTGTTTCTTTCTATCTTAGCAGTTGTGGATACTTGATTGTTTGTGTGCATGACCTGGCTGATGATTCCTGGTGAGTGCAAGTGAATTGTCATTGAGTTAGACGTGTAGGTGCTTAGGGTAGTATGAAAGTTGAGTGATGCATGCATGCTGGTGGCTTTATCCTCGCGTGTGTATGGATGTGTTTGTAAAGTGTTCTACTTTGTAGGGGAGCTAATTATTTTATAAAGTATGGATATGCGCGAGTCTTTGATAATCATCGTGACCCTTGTATAAAGATAAACAGGGTATCTGTACCACTGAGTGTATGATGTGTGCGTGCTAATTAATAGGACTTATATTTTCGTAGGACTAAGTAGTATGCATGTGGATGGATTATGAATGTAGGGTGTTCATGTTGGATGATCGGTGAGTGTAGGATTGCATGATCTTACCAGGATGTATTGCGAAGTTATGGTTGTGATCATGAGTTCATTTTATAGTTAGACAAGGGTGCTTGTGTTTATGCTAGTAGGTATCATGTATGAGCGTATGTTTTTGCAAAATTTTGGATGCTTGTTAGTGGTATTTGGAATGTATGCTCATTGGGTGTGGTACCTCTTAGTGTCGAAGTGTGTTTATGGATGTGTGGCTGTTCCTTTTTTGATAAAAGGGGGAGGGAAATGTGTGAGATGACTTTTATTTATTTGTGTCTAAGTTAGAGCTACTTATGAAGAGACAGGGCTGGTCACCGTTGATCAGATGATCCCCGTCTCGCTAGACAAGGCTGGTCTCCATAGATCAGATTATCCCCGTCTCTCTAGTAGTTTTGAGTTTATGCTTTCCGGCTGAAGAGACAGAGCTGGTCACCGTTGATCAGATGATCCCCGTCTTGCTCGACAGGCCTGGTCACCGTTGATCAGATGATCCCCGTCTCGCTAGACAGGGCTGGTCTCCGTTGATCAGATGATCCCCGTCTCGCTAGTAAGGTTTTGTTTATACTTTTCTTTGGGATTGCCTCATTAGTCTAGCTATGCCCTTGGATTGTTTTGGACCTTGCATGCTTCACACAAGCTTCGGCGCGTATTGAAATTGATTTAGCGCATTGCGCAGTATGCCTATAAATTAGTATGGTGCACACTTGCATTGCAAGCGAAAGCTCCTCGCAACCATTTGCCTCAATTGATATTTTGCCCATGGGGTTATTTATAAATATGAATATTAGTTGGAATATGCATTGACATTTGGTTGGGAAATTTAATGCATACATGCACGCCAACGTTACTTTGTTGGGCGTTTAATAATTTATATATGTAAGTCAATCACGAATACGGTGATTGAGGTTATAATATTGTGGGCAAATGCTCATGTATTGTAGTTGAGGTTGATGGAAGTAGGCTCTCAATTTAGGCAAGTAAATGGTTATTAATGCGACGCACCGGGGCATTCTTGAGACTGTTTTTAATGTAGCATTATTATTTGTTTATAATTATCCGCAGGCTGATCAGGAGACCTGGATTGCTAGTCCAAACCAAATAGCATGAACGATCAGAAGCTCTATGAGCTGAACGGCTAGTCTGTTAGAACCTAGCTGATCAGGAGAGCTGGTAACTGAACTGCTTGCTAGTTGGGGAGAACTAGATTAAAAGTCCGGGAGCTCGGGAGCTGAACGCCTAGTTTGGAAAGTTAGTTAAAGTAATGTGGTATAAATTGCGCCGAATCTGCCACTGGAGCTTATGCTACATGATCGGTTGCATGGACTGAGATCAGGAACCCCGGTCTGACAGTTGCTATCCCTCCGGGGGATCTCGGTCTTAGTAACGCGTGTTTGTTTATGGCGCTGCCACCTTTCGGTAGGCTCTCGCCCTTGGTAGGTACGGTACACCAGAAGAGCTGGTGGCGGTATTGAACATCTCCACAGTTACCAGGAATAGGTCGGCCTTGTTTGACTTCGTACCAGACTAGTCGCCCATGAGAACCCCGGTTAGCTGTTGGGATGGTCGTTTGGTCTGTTCTTGTGGTAATTCCCTTGGTTTGTTTCCCGGGTAGATAAGTGATCTCCCAGCTGGGTTATTAAGGGTTGAATAATAGTTTATATGCGGGTAATTTGTATACTGGGTTCAGATTGGTTGTATTAAAATGGCCAGAAAGTATTTGGAAAATTTGTAAATATAGAATTTGACATTTGTTGGTTGCTCGAGAGTAAGGAGTGTATTGTTTTTTATATTTAGCTACCCACAGTAAATAGGTCCATACAAGTGTTTTTTAGTTGAGAGTCAGTATGTGCCCCTGACTCTGATAGAACAGGGAGATATGTTGTAGGGACCGATTACAGTGGTCCCTTTAGAGATACCATAGTTAGCACTCCCTCGCATGTATAGTATATGTACGGGCGCAGATTACGCACACGCCGTGCGCGGGGTTATTGCATCGCGCGCACGGGTCAGCAGAACGCGTAACGGGCCCGATATCGCCAGAGTTGACCTTACCTGCACTGATGAACGGACGTACTTATACCCGCAAGTCAGTGCAACATCGGCTCCACCGAACTATCTGTATTCACATGTGTGTATCGTGTGGATCGACCCAATATAAACCGTATTGTACCGTGTACAACAACATCACCTGCGCCTCCGTTAGGAGTCGCACCCCCGAAGCCGACCAGCTGGCTTCGGTATACCCCGTCGCGGACCGCCTCGCACGCCGCTACCATCGGCCTACGGCACCGGCGACGGAAGCCCCGAGCTAGGAGCAGCTCGACGACCCATGGAAGGGATGCAGCCTCGGAGCAGGTAAACGCCTCGGCCCAGCCTCGCCTGTTCCAAGGTATTTCTCACCCGGACCATAATACAATACAATGTTCAGGAAGTCAAAATGCATTCGCATGTCATGTATGGTTGAGAGACCCCCACATCGGCACCCTAAAACATTTCCGTCAGTTTTAGACTTAAAAATCGTACTAATTTCATAAAACTTTACTCACACAATGAGAAAATGATGCAGATTCCGATGCGATGATCAGATTTGCGATGTATAATTTATATTTTGAGATATCGACTTCGAACGCGCGCATTGTTTTTTGGCTTCACGAGTTCGAAGTGTTTTTATTACCGGCACCCCTCAACTCTGCATTGACAACGCACGCAACTAAAAATTTCTTGTGTGATGTTGGCATTATTTCACAAATTTCACAAAAATATTCGTAGCGGACGATAAACGCATTATTTCTCCTCGAAATTTCGACCAGTGCAGTTTCCAAGTGTAGCGCGCATCATCACATGCGCGATTTTTCTCAACACGCGCAAAAACAAATATTACGCGGGGTGCCGATAATAAAAACAGTGCCGATGTGTAGTACACCTACCATACCTTGTGGATCAAACAATATTGGTATTGGGCTAAGCCAGGCTTGCCAGCTAACCTTATAGCTGCATAAAACATTTCCTACTGTTGTAAAAAATACACGGGGGCGGCGGGCGAATTCGCCCCCGAAAAAAACAAATTCGCCCTCCCAAAAAAAAGGAAAAACAAATTAATTTTTTTTTTTTTTTTTTCGGGATTTTTCTGTTTGGATTGTGATCAAATGCTTATAAAATGATCACTTACATCATTATAGCTTATTAGTAGCCCCTGAAGTTCAAAAAAGAGCCCGGAAATTTGTAGCCCCTGAAAGTTGGAGCCCCCGAAATAAAAATTACCATGGCAACCAACTACAACTCGGTGCTGATTGAACCATGCCCCAAGCGCACTCGAGGTAATTTCTACAAAATCAAAAGCCATCTCAAGCCCGTCCAAGCTGATCAATGTTTGCTAATACTCAAGGGCGTCGATTTCTTCTCATGGTTGGGGGGGATGATCAGGGGGTTTGACCCAATGACGATGCGGAGCATCGTCCACGAGCCGCGAGGCGATTTTTTGTGGGTATTTTGCTAAGGGGGGTTTGACCCAATGACGATGCGGAGCATCGTCCATGAGCCGCGTAGCGGCGAGGCGATTTTTTTGGCTATTTTGCTAAGGGGGGGGTTTGACCCAATGACGATGCGGAGCACCGTCCACGAGCCGCGTAGCGCCGAGGCGATTTTTGGGGGGCTATTTTGCTAAGTGGGGGGGGGGGGGGTTGACCCAATGACGATACGGATACTGTGTGGGTCTGGACACGAGCCGTGAAGCGGCGAAGTCCGTGCCGCGTAGCGGCGAGGCGATTTTTTTTTGTGGGTATTTTGCTAAGGGGGGGGGTTTTGACCCAATGACGATGCGGAGCATCGTCCACGAGTCGCGTAGCGCCGAGGCGATTTTTGGGGGGCTATTTTGCTAAGTGGGGGGGGGGGGGGGTTGACCCAATGACGATACGGATACTGTGTGGGTCTGGACACAATGATGGCGTTTTTCTATGATGCACATCACATTTTCACTTGGCAGCCCAAGGGGTTGAAGAATTCATTACAAATGGCCTAAGGTAAATATGTGGGAAGTACTGGTGGCCTCTACTTTTGGGGTGGACCTTGGCCAGGTGCAATGATCCGATTAAAACTCTGAAAGACTGAATATAGAAAATATAACTACTTACCGTTTTCTCCTGGTCTGGAGGTGAAGCTCTCGTCCTGGTGCATCAATATGGTTGACACACCAAACTGGTCCACAATCGGTGAAAGTTCAAAGTGATAGCTTGAGCGAATGTTATGCTCAAGTATAATAATTGTCCAACGGTCGATCAATACAAAAGCCTTATTGTCCAATAAAGCTTAGGCAATTCAAAGGTAATACAGTTCAGTTTAAGGGTTAAGCAATGTTCATAGTCGAAGGGGTTTCATGGGTAGAACATAGGCTTATGTAAATCGGTTCCGTCTCACAGCTTCTGAGGATCGGGTCACTCGGAGCGGGACTGTCACTGATGCTCAAGGCCGCCGTAACTCCCGGCGTCAACTCTTCGGGCTTCGCGTAAACACAGGATCTACTGGAGGGTTGCTCAACAGGATAGGGTGTACACGCATTAGCGGAAATCGTTGTATCTTCGGTTGGTTCTGGCAGGCAAGAGGTCGTCACACCGTCCATAGCGTACGACGAGATGGGCTGTACCGTACGCTATCCTTCCGGCCGCTGTTTCCTCGGTAGCGAATGGGGTACAAGCCCCACGATTCTGCCAAGGTATGGCAAGCCAAAAAGCCATCGTACCTCAAGGCAGAAGTTCATATGTATGTATCGACACCTAAGCGAAGTACAGCACTGAACCATCACTGTATTTTGCCAGTGATGGCCTGCCGACTTAAAGGAGTACCTTAGTGAACACTACGAGCCGCCATAGCTATATTTTACTAGCGGCAGCTTAAATACGCATTCTAGTGCTCACTACACTCTCCCCCGTTTTCTAGAGGATGTCCCGGGGTCATCCTCAGGGACATCCGAACTCTAGGTGGGCGTCTGAAGACTGGCAGGCATCCGAGGTGACCAAAGTTACCAGGGTCATCCGAGCACAGTAATTCAGCTTCATAATATAAACTAGAGCCCGAATGTCTTGCCGTTAGGTAGGGGGGAAGCCCGACCTAACTTAGCGGGGGGAGCGGTCCGAGTCGTCACCCATCATTTGAGTAAATGGTGAATTCACCTACTCGGGTAAACGCCCGCCGGGAAAAAGGGAGAAGCGTCTCCTATATTAAACGCGCATCCTATGTGGCGCACGCGCACCCTACAAAGGAATGTGTACCCATACCAAAATGCGCGGTGCATTAATCCCTTACTTTAAAAAGCCATATTGCTGCACCAATTTTTGAATAAAAACCCGGGCACACGCCCCTACAAACCCAATTTTCTTTAAAAATTCACGGATACCTCACCCTATACCCAAGCTGTCGCAACAGGCAATTAAAATCCCCTTTACATCGAGGCCTCCCCTTGTTAATTTAAACTTATTATCCCACATAAACAAAAAGTAAAAAAACTTTGCACACTACTATACCCACAATGTATTTGCGCTGCGGCAGTGGCTCATTTCATTAATAATAAACAAAAATAAAAAACCCAGTGAGGTTATCCGTGCCAATAAAAGCGTATCCCTCAAAAATCAAAAAGAAAAACTTTCCACATGCCGTCCTGGGTTACAGGGTGGAATACAATCCTATAACCCCGAGGACAGTGCATGGGCGGGCACCTACAGCGTGCGAGCTAAGTACAGCGTACCAGGTGCCACCGAATGGTCGCCTGGGGTCACAGCGTGCCTTACTCCTGGCGGCGACTTGTTTTTCGGTCGCCCACGCTCCAGGAATTTCCGCCTTAGCTCCGCCTGTTCGGCCTTCAGATCGGGTGCAAACGAGTGACTAGGAGGGATCGTTCTCCTGTCCCTTCGTTTAGGACCAGCTTTACTTACCTCTCCAGTATGCTTGTCCGGTGGTCGTGGCGGCACTGCCGAATCCAAATCTGGATTGCCAGTGATGTCCGGACCACCGCGAAGATCCCGTGTCGGATCTTCCCGGACCTCCACTATCGGAAGTGCATTCAGCAGACGTTCCGAGCGGTTGGGCGTGAGACCACTCTTCTTTTGATCGATGGTGCCCGTCACCCTTCTTTTCTTGTTGGCGGACATACGCCTAGCGTACCGCCGTTGTCTCTGACCAACGGTCCCTTGCACTCGTTGGGTGCAGGACATGGCATGGAACAGTCGTTTCCTGCCGAGCTTCTTCATGATTTTGGTCAGATCTCGAGGGTCTAGAGTCCTGGTCGGTTTCTGATCTATAAGGCCGTGCTTCCTTCTGGCCTCATTTGCCAGGAGAGGGACCCTTGCCTTTTGAGTAGACAAGCTTGTCCTCTCCTGCGGATCTGGCTCCTCGTGGATCGGCCAGACTTCGGTTTCCAAGGTGAAGGGGATGTAGGGTGCATCCAAATTAGGATTCCTCCTATCCTCCCCCGTACTTGAAAAATTCGCGGGCGGGTGTAGCCGCTCGGTCGGGTCGAGTCCAGTGGGCAGATCTGGTGTTACACCAGCGGCTGGTTCAGATCCAGTCAAAGTCGATTCTGCCCTGGCCTCGACTTCTGCTGGGACTTCCGCATCACCCGTTCGCTGTACGGGCGGAAACGGTCCCTGTTGGCTGGTGTCCGTAGCCACAATCTTGGCAGGCAGTGTATCTGATAAAACGTCATTGTTGGGGCCTATAATGACTTGGATCGGCGGGTGGCCTTCTCCCCCGATCCGCTGTCGTTTAACGCCTCACTGTTGGTCTGGGGTGCCTCACCGTTGGTCTGGGACGCCTCACTGTCGGTCTGGGACGCCTCACTGTTGGTCTGGGACGTCTCACCGTCGGTCTGGGACGCCTGACTGCTGGTCGGGGACTGCGGTGTCGGTTCCGGTAATCGGCGTTCCAACCTTGCTACTTGCGTCACCAAGTCTTTCATTGTTCCCTCGAGGCGAACAAGGCGGCTCTCTACAGAGGGTGGATATTGTGGAGCAGGCAGTGTCTCTGCACACGGTGACTCTGCCACTTGATGGACGGTGTCTTGTCGCAGTGGTGACTCTGCCATGTGATGGACAGTACTTTGTCGCACTTGACGCGGTCCATACACGGCACGCTGGTTATGTTCGTACCACCGATGGGTTTCGATTGCTGCGTCCACGGTGGGGGGCTGTGCATTCAAGGTGTGCTGCCCCGCCTCCTTATTGAGGCATCCCTGGCAAAAGCGCAGGACGGCATGGCGCGCAGCAACTGTCTCGGGGACACCTGGGAATGCGTCATCCGCCAGGTCCTCCACCCGATCGGCCCAATCATCAAGCAACTCGTCGGGCGCCTGCATGGCGGCGGAGAAATCGAGCTGTGAAGCTTCCTCGAAGTCTCTGGCACCGAAACGGTTCTCCATTTGCCATGACCGCGGCCAGTGCTGCTCCTCTTCTTTGACCCGAGGGTCACGCGCCGGTGGTCGTGCACTTGTGCTCGCGGGTACAGACATATGGCCTGGCATGTTCGATGCCCCGGGCCCTTTGTTGTACGCCCCGCTGTGTGCCATGGGCTGCATTGATGGATGCAGATTGGCGCTAGCCCTATGGTAACTCGAATCATCGTATGAAGGAGAGTAACGACTAGGGGGCTGGTACGTACCCCTGTTATGTCCACTTCCCATATGGGCGAGCGGTGTGTTGGTCGCGGTGGGGGTCTCCGGCACCGTTCTGAAGGTCGGGGCGTCCCTGGGGGGTGTGCGACTGTAGCCGGACCCTCTGCATCCAGGCGTGGAAGATGCCGGCGTGTCTGCTGCCCATGCTGGCTGGAAATTCCGGTAGCTTTCCATTTTTCGGCTGCGTCGTCAATTGTCTAATCCAATAAAAAGTGTAATTAAAACACTAGTCCTGCAAGCAAACACTCTTTAATTCCCAATAATGTCCTTTCATTAAAAGCAGGGATTCAATAAAAAATGCTCACTCTTTCTTAACGTCCAAATGCGTTCAAAAACACTTAACAGAATATTACCCCAAAACTATCTATAATATATGAGTCCAATCGCTCACTAAATTATAACTGGCTCCTGGGGTTGGCGTCGGTGGGGTGTAATGTACTGGTGGCAGTGTTGCGAATCCAGTGTCCAAGGTGTTGGCTTGTCTATAAAAAAGCAGAGGTTAGCACCAGCATCACCTAAATCAAAATCACCACACCGCGCGCAGCCTATCTTACAATAAATCACTACTCAACCTTGTGTGGAAAATCACTATCTTGCGTGTGATTCTGCACACCACAATCACACTCACAAGCAACTACAAAACCACACACAACATTAATAAAAACAGCGCAGCACGATAATGTTAATGCGCTAGTTCATAACTTGGTGCGATTCTTATTAACGAATAAGAATCACAAACCAAACCGTAAAGTGCGTCCGCACTTCTATTTCAATAATATTAAACCAATTATTAAAACCCAAAACTTTAAAATAACTTTAACACTTCAAATTTCCTTTAATTAATTTTTTCAAAACCCAGCAGTGCCTTTAACTCATTTCCCAAGCATAAAAGCACCTTTAAAATTTTTATAAACTTTCCCTTAATATTAATTATATCTTAAATTAATTTTTTAAACCCAAACTTTCAATAATAAATATTTATTCTTTAATTTACAACTCGAGCGCAATACGACAAAAGCTATATCACGCCTTTAAAATACTTCTTTATTTATTTACATATGGCTGGGCTCTGCACAGGAAGTGCCGTTGCGCCCACGTGCAAGCGCTAATCACACAAAATGTGCGAGGCTTACATTTCTTTTATTAAACAGCTGAGCTGAGCGTTACACACGGAGCGAGGTGCCGTTACACTCAACAATCTAAAACAAATGCAAGCTTATATCACAAGGAATATACGGAGCTTACAATTCTTTCTCTTTCTTTAAATTATAACCAAACACATTAAATTAAAACAACAACGCACTCGTGGTGATCACATGCACATCACAATCATGTCGTACAAAATACGAGCTCAAACACGTCTACAAATTATGGCGCAATAACAAAACACCACGTGAAGCTTTCACATAGGCTTATGCACGTAACTTTCCGTTAGGCGCTTCCGGGGTCTGAATCGACTGCGAGAATCTAAAATTCACGCAACCGGCATGCGCTACACTCGAAGCAATACAAATGTATACACTTTCACACACAAGCTATGCAAACGGTAATGCACTCACACAATCACCGCAACGAATTAAAAACATCAAAATAAATTCCACTTTTTTGCCGTAACTACGGCAAATACAAAAATAAAACAAATACGATGCAATCCAATTAAGACTTATTAACGGAATGCAATAATCAAAAACACGAGCAAATAATTATTGGCTGAAATTTAACTGAATTACTGACGCAGTGTCAATAAAAACTTAAAATCAAACGATTGTCATTCAATCACACGTGCGATATAATAATCAAAACAAACACATCTACTTCGCGAACAGCTGATCGACCGTGCAAACTTTTGCTTTGGTCTCCCAAACCTTTTGGGGCGCAAATTAACAAAAACAATCAAATCAAAATAGCAAATCAACACTCACAAAATAAAATCTCAATAATGGGGTTCCCTACGCAATTATTGATTCTTTTTTACTATCTCTGCCGAGCACGACAATGAAGAATTCATTACAAATGGCCTAAGGTAAATATGTGGGAAGTACTGGTGGCCTCTACTTTTGGGGTGGACCTTGGCCAGGTGCAATGATCCGATTAAAACTCTGAAAGACTGAATATAGAAAATATAACTACTTACCGTTTTCTCCTGGTCTGGAGGTGAAGCTCTCGTCCTGGTGCATCAATATGGTTGACACACCAAACTGGTCCACAATCGGTGAAAGTTCAAAGTGATAGCTTGAGCGAATGTTATGCTCAAGTATAATAATTGTCCAACGGTCGATCAATACAAAAGCCTTATTGTCCAATAAAGCTTAGGCAATTCAAAGGTAATACAGTTCAGTTTAAGGGTTAAGCAATGTTCATAGTCGAAGGGGTTTCATGGGTAGAACATAGGCTTATGTAAATCGGTTCCGTCTCACAGCTTCTGAGGATCGGGTCACTCGGAGCGGGACTGTCACTGATGCTCAAGGCCGCCGTAACTCCCGGCGTCAACTCTTCGGGCTTCGCGTAAACACAGGATCTACTGGAGGGTTGCTCAACAGGATAGGGTGTACACGCATTAGCGGAAATCGTTGTATCTTCGGTTGGTTCTGGCAGGCAAGAGGTCGTCACACCGTCCATAGCGTACGACGAGATGGGCTGTACCGTACGCTATCCTTCCGGCCGCTGTTTCCTCGGTAGCGAATGGGGTACAAGCCCCACGATTCTGCCAAGGTATGGCAAGCCAAAAAGCCATCGTACCTCAAGGCAGAAGTTCATATGTATGTATCGACACCTAAGCGAAGTACAGCACTGAACCATCACTGTATTTTGCCAGTGATGGCCTGCCGACTTAAAGGAGTACCTTAGTGAACACTACGAGCCGCCATAGCTATATTTTACTAGCGGCAGCTTAAATACGCATTCTAGTGCTCACTACAGGGTTTAAACCCATGATGGCGTTTGTCTATGCACATCACATTTTCACTTGGCAGCCCAAGGGGGGGGGGGGGGGGGGTGGGGGGGGGTTTAAACCCCCTAAACCCGATTTTCGGCATTTGGGCATTATATTTGTTATGCTCTTTCTGAAAATGAAATCCAAATTTGAAAATTCCAAAAAAAGATGTTCTTCATTGATGACATCACACTTCACCACTCTATATAATAATAATACTAAAACTTTTAAAACTAAAAGGCCGACAGTAATATGTCAGTAATAATGTCAAAGACAAAGAGGCCATGAAAGCGCTAGATTTGTCTATCTATCCAAGGCCGAGCCCCATGCCCATGGCATGGCCATGGCTGGGCATGCATGCGGCGTTCCCACTCCTGCAACTGCAAGACAAGACAGTTCACCGGCCGACAAGCAGGACAGCAAGGGCTTTCTTCGGCGTTCCTGGCCTGCGGGCTGCATGCAATGCATTGCTGGCGATGCCAATCGTGGCAAGCCAATTGTCACGTCAACGTCTTTGAATCTCTGAGACTCTGTCTGTAAAAAAAACGACTGCGTTGTGGTCTGGCGAAATTGATGAATGGAGAAGGATGTTGTTCCTGACAAATTGAAACACATGAAAACTAAGATTAACATAATTTCAAACAAAAAACGGACTAAAAAACGCTTACCTTTTGTCTTCGTTAAACGACGCCTAGCCTTCGATCGTGACTTTTGACACAAACGACCTAGTCTTCTCAAATAGCCGACTAAACATTTAATTGAAATAAAATTATTATTCTCGACAAAAAAATACTGGTTTTGAACTGCACTCCATAATCACAATAAAATAAAATATGCAAAATTACGTTGAAGAAAGCACAGCCGTCGGAATTACAGGACACAACCCTGTACCTGGTAAATAAAATACGGTTTATGAAATGGAACGTCTAGGAAAGAAGACTACAGAATCGAACACGTGAAGTAAGTGAAAAGAGGAGTGGAAAATGTTCAAGACTGACAACATGACTGATGGTGCCTCCTTCGCTCGAAATCATCTGCAGAAATACGGATGGGAGGAAGGTATAATGGATACTGTGTTTTTTTTACTATCAAAGTATAATACTTAGTCTATTTAATCATTTTAAACACCGATTTTCGCTGATACTGTTTTTGCAGGTTGCGTTTATTGTAGTCCCACAAATTGCTTTTCATGTTGTCACATGCACTGTATGAACTGCTTGGTCGTCTCACTCAAGTCCACATCTACACTGTAAGATGGTTCTGTATACACAGTAACCATTTACCTTACACTAGTGCTTATCGTGGTCGAAGCTACCTTTCCGATTTTTCTCTCTCACATACCTTCTCTTTCTCACTTCTTTTGCGCTCCAGCTATATATAAATGCATAGTGCAACATTTGATCATTTTTTATTATACAAATTTTAATCAAAATACGTTCTGCTATGCTCACCAAATCTGCATTTTCAGCGGCAAAATTTTGGTGAGTCCGTCTTCCTTCGGGAATTGGCAGGAAAAGGCCGACTATACACGCGCCAGCTATGGCTGGCTATGGCATAACCATGTAAACATGTGATAACATGTAAACATGAAAGTTCGTTCAACTAGTCTTTTACAAGGCGTAATTATTTAGTCACATGAATGTATGTTGGTAGCAGAGCGTGATGACATTGGTTCACATAATTACGGCGTTAATAGTCAACGTCTTGATGGAAGATCAACATCCGATCTCGAATGGTCGACACTCGAAGAGAGTGCACAGTAGCAGCGTCACGTAACTAAACATCGCTATGCAATGCATTGTGTCGCATGTACGTAATTGCAGCGTAGCGAGCGCACTCGACTCGACTCGGACACGAACCAGAAAAAACCGAGTCGCCATTACAACACAGTCAGCATGCTAGAAACGGGCATTCACGTCGACGTTAACGCTAAATGAGCTAAATTTACACATTTTGGACAAGAATTTTCATTTTGAAAGTTCCATCTGGAGTGAAATGGTGAGTTAATGCATAAAACAAATATATTAGCGCCTGATTGTGATCGATAATGGTGATGATGCTGCTTACTGAAGTAGCATGATTTTGTGTAAGATGTGGTGCATGTCAACAGCACGTTCGAACACGAAAGTGAATGGCGATGAGTGTATGTGTGCTCAAGTCAAGAGACAAGACTAACAAGTAGTCCAAGAAGACTAAAGGTAGAGACATTTACATTAAAGGTACTTCAGATTCGTCAAATCAGATGCGCGGCGCCATCTTAAGTACACGTTGCGCACGGTGCGTGATGCACGTTAGCTCAGTGTAATGCGGTGCGCGCAAACTGGCCCAGTTCAAAATGGCGACCCGCTGTGTAGCATCCCCACGCTTGATGCCCTTTAACATTTGGACGTTTTTTTGTACATGTCATACCTTTAGTCCTAGTCCATAGTGTACACGTTCTGTATCTAGCCACTTATCCACCCAAAAAAAACTCCAATTGGGTTGGAAATATTTCGGCTACTCACCTGAATTTTCACGACTAGGCAGATGTTTACTCTCTTTCTGCAATTGTGCTGTCCCAAATACGTTTACAAGTTGTAATTCTGGTAAAATTAACACTTTTCCGAGGTAAACACAGCCCGATGTTTGATGACAAAGAATTCCCGTAACATGCTATTCAACGCAATTGCACATGGTAGTAGTGCTGTAACCGATCATCGGATCGGCATGCCGATCACGATCCGATCATACATGATCGGACCGTTTTTGCCGATTTCCGATCATGCAGAAAAAATCGGAAGATCGGATCGGCAAAAAAAAAAAAAAAAAAAATCCGTTTTTTTTTCTTTGGAAAATGATCCCAAAAAACATATTTTGGGAATATAAATGAATACCAAAGCAACATATATCCATATTAATAAGCCCAAGGTAATCTTGTATGGGTATGCTTTCATTTAAAACTGATTACCTCTCCTTTTACAAAATTCTTCGCGCCGATTTTGAGCTTAGTCCCATGTGTTTCTGAAAGGTTACGCCAAATTAATCACATGGGACTAAGCTCAAAATCGGCGTGAGTAATTTTGTAAAAGAAGAGGTAATCAGTTTGAAATGAAAGCACACCCGTACAAGATTACCTTGGGCTTATTAATATGGATATATGTTGCTTTGGTATTCATTTATAATATTCCCAAATTGTGTTTTTTGGGGATCATTTTCCAAAGAAAAAAAAAAACGATTTTTTTTTTTTTTTTTTTTTTATTTTTTTATAGCCGATCATCCGATCCCGATCATCGATTCGATTTCGAAGATCGATAAAATTTTGCCGATCCGATCAAACGATCCGATCATCAAGGTCAGTTACAGCACTACATGGTAGTATTGTATTCGCCGTGATAGACATTTGCATAACACACGGCTCGCGACTATAATACCGTTGCATGTATAACCTGTACGCGCGCGCGCCGTATCCTCTATTATAGTATAGAGGATACGGCGCGCGCGCGTGCAGGTTATACATGCAACGGTATTATATTCGCGAGCCGTGTGTTATGCAAATGTCTATACACGGCGAATACAATACTACATTGTGCAATTGCGTTGAATAGCATGTTACGGGAATTCTTGGTCATCAAACATCGGGCTGTGTTTACCTCGGAAAAGTGTTAATTTTACCAGAATTACAACTTGTAAACGTATTTCGGACAGCACAATTGCAGAAAGAGAGTAAACATCTGCCTAGTCGTGAAAATTCAGGTGAGTAGCCGAAATATTTCCAACCAAATTGGAGGTTTTTTTGGGTGGATAAGTGGCTAGATACAGAACGTGTACACTATGGACTAGGACTAAAGGTATGACATGTTAAAAAAAAACGTCCAAATGTTAATGTAAATGTCTCTACCTTTAGTCTTCTTGGACTACTAACAAGAGTCAAAGAGTAAAGACAAAGTCAAACTTTCTATTCAAAGAATGAACAGAAATACATAACACGTATCATGAAATTTTGTCTACGTCTAGTCTCTAGCTCTAGATGCCAATTCCATTCTCACCGGCTGTCCTCCTTGTCCTGACCTTGACGAAAAAAAACATTTGTTACTGTAAGTGTAGTTATATTCCGCTAGCTGGACGGTCGGATCGCGGCCAAACAACGACTGAAGTATACACAGAGATTTTTGTGTGGGTGGAAAATCATGCGCGCGTGACTCTTGGTACAGGGTTCAGTGACGCACGCTCGATAACTAAAAGTAAAATGGCTTCAAATAGGCTTGCGATAATTGGTAACATACGACTACGTCAGTAATTTCCCAATATATGACTTTTTTCTTTATTTTGCATCAATTTGGTCAATCCTATTTTAAGTATAAAACATTTAATACCATATCTGTTACAAAGCAAATACAATACGACTTGCTTTTAAGCAAAAATTACGAGTAAAGATGAAAATATCGTAAATTTTGTGCAGATTTCGTCCGACGCGCTGCGAGTGTCTCTCGTGCTGCTAAAAGTAGACAAAGTGGCCACCTTAACTACAGGGTCTGTGGCACAATCCCACCAACACAGTGCGAACACGTCAGATTCCTGTCTCAGAACTGCATAGTGGGATAGAGTAAAAAATCTGATATAATTATAAAAGAAAACCCCATGAAGAGAGGGGTATTTCTGCCTACGGCTGTCCCTGGCATTGTCAAAACTGTATGTTTCAATTTCAATTTCAAATTTTATTCAACACTAATTATATCATACTACGATACCGAATCGCATCGCGATAGTGACATATGCTGACATATATGCAGCATGCAGTGTACTTCAATTGCTCAAGGGTTGTTGGCGAATTCACTTTGATCCAGTTGTTAATGGTTACGATGCGGGACGCGATGCTTCCGGTATTAAATAGAATAGTATAGCAATTAGCTAGTGTCAATGGTCATGTGTTATGGCCTGGTCACACATAGCCGACGCACGGCCAACGCACGGCCAACGCACTGAAAAATGGAAAATAAGATTAGTGCGTCGTTGTACGCCCAACTCCTGTCAGGATTTAGGGGGGAGGCTAGCGAGCTTACAGCGAATGCATAACGTGTTGCTGACGCACTGTGCGTATACAGGGCGCATGCATAGCGCATACAGAGCGTATACATTAAAAACCGCAACGAATGCATCACGTGCTGCTAGCGTGTTGGACGAATGGCCAGCGCCCGGCCAGCGCATGCAGAGCGCATGCACCGCGCGCTCAACGCACAGCCCGCGAAAGTCGGCGGCCACGTGAATGTTGTCATATCAAAGTTAGTGCAGTGCCAAGTGTACAACCTCTTCAAGAGAATGAACCCACTGTCCATGAAGTCCAAGAAGAAGACACCATCTGCTCAGGACTGTTGTTGGTGGCCGCGGTCGTAGAGGCAAGTGCAGAGGCAAAGAGCTTCCCAGCCTGGACCCTGAGCAGCCCAGCCTGAACTCTGAGCTGCACAGCTTGGACTCTGCTGTTGCCGTTGAGGATGCTGTCGAGGATGCTACATCCTTTCCATCATCATCCCGTCAGTGCTCCCCTACTCACTCACATGCTGGGTCAGTAGACAGCCATGTATCGCTGGCTTCGCAGGTATCGTCTGTCGTCAAGATCAAGAAGGGTACAAAGAAGGACAAAAAGGCCAACAAGCTGTCCGATGACGAGGAGGAATTGATGGTCTCCTTCTTGGAGGAAAATTAAATGATTTGGAACAAAAAGGTCACCCATTACAGGAGGCCAGACATGAAAAATGCTGCCTATACTGCCATCTTCAACACATTCCCTCAGCTCAGAAGCATTGTAAATCTGTGCGTCTGATGCAGATCCCATGCCGCCGATGTCGGCCCAGATGAATCGATACTCGGCATCGACGAGCGCCATGAGGACAACGGAGTAGAATCCTTTATAGTTGTAGTAAAGGGAACCACTGTTGGGAGGACACTTGCAGCTGACATGCTTTCCATCAAGTGCGCCACAGGTATGGGGGAAGTTCCACCTCTCCATGAACTTGTCAGATATGGCGCGCCATTCCTCAGGAGTAGTGGGACACTTCATCATCTCATCCTTGTACTCTTTGATGATGGCCTGGCACACTTCTGGGATGAGTAGGGATATGGTGTTGTGAGGCACCCTCCACCCATAGGACATTGAGCGATACTTGGTCCCAGACGCAAGATGCCGCAAGGTGAGAGCAAGTTTCAGGCCAGGGTCGAGGGCCTCTCTGTACGTTGTATTCTGCTTGGTGATCCTCGGGCCCACTCTTGTTAGCAGTTCGTCGAACATCTCTGGTGGCATTCGCATGAAATTCTTGAAGGCTGCCTGGTCTTCGTTACGGAGTTCAACAAGAAGCTGATCATACAGGACGAACTGTCGTCGTCTACCAATCCAAGCTCGGACCCAAAATCTCCGTTGACCTCTTCTCTTTCTCCTTCTCCTGATGACATGGACTTGGTGAATTGCCAGTTCCATAAGGTTCTGCTGATGTTGGAGAACCGCGATTTCGTATTGTAGCCGCTGCCTGTCTGGATCATCCATCTTCCGAGGTGGTTCTTCTAGACGTGATCAGTAGGAACCTCTATCATTACCCATGAGGGTCGGATGAGAAGTGATGGGGAGATGGTGTGGGACGCGTTTATATACCCTATGACTACACGCTATGTACACGCTGCGTACACGCTAGCTATACGCTAGGAACACGCTAGAAGAACGTCGGGTGCGTTAGAGACCCGTTCTGCACTCGTTCAGCTCGCCCTTATTCGCTGCACACTCGCTGGGCATGCGTTTGAAGCACGCTAGGTGTGCGCTAGGTGTGCACTAGGCGTTCGCTAGACCTCAGCCGACGAACTTACAACGAGTACACATCGTGTGCTCCGCGTATGTCTGGCGTTGGTCTAGCGTGCTCTGCGCGTGACTGGCGTCCTTCTGGCGTGTAGATTCATGCGTCGAGCTCAAGCACATTTTTGTGCATGCACAAAAAATCTCAACGCACGCAGCGAATGACGACGAATGCATAACGTTGGTCCAGCGCGCTCGACGCATGAGTAACGCATGATGACGCACACCTAGCGCACGACGACGCACTGGCCAAAATGGCAAATTTTCAATGCGCTGGCCATGCGTTGGCCGTGCGTCGGCTATATGTGACCAGGCCATAACATACAAAGTATGTTACACATGAAAGTTCAGGACTTCAGGTATGCATCCATGATCCAGGAGCAGGGCCTGATCGACGTATCCATCATTTTCATGTCCTCTAAATTTTAATTACTGCACTGTCTTTTACTAAAGTTTTAGTTTTAAACAAAGACATTGCAGAAAATGTTTACAAAAGATGCCATGAAAATGATAGATTTGTTGATCTACATCTAGCTAAGAGTAGACAGTGCTTACAAACATAGCATGAGCAGAGAGTTTGCAATTTACAAAACTGTGTGCATGATTTGAAAAATTACCAGTGCTAATTTTCCTGCTAAGAAAACAATCCCAAAACATTGTATTTACCCCCAAAATCCAGTCAGAAAATTAACAAAGTTGCCATAAGGCATAAGGCACTGGTTTTTTTAAAGATGCCAAATGTGTCAACCAACATGGTCAAAATTGAAATTAAGTGAACTAACTTCAAACATGTTTTTTTAACATTCACACAACTTATATTTTCGTGAAATATATATATCTGGGCTTAATCTATCCCCAATTCTGCGAAATATCTATGGACATTTAGGATTTGCTATATTTAAAAGAAAAATATGATATATTTTCACATTGCCATACTAAAATCCTACTATTCCAAATGGCATTACAAATAATACAAATAATTAAAGTGGGCTTCTGACATCATGTGTGCCATTTTCGGGGCTTCTGTTTCTTAAATTTTAGTTTTTAGGTCATTTTAAAGTGAAAAATAGCCTTAAAATTTGAATTTTGCAATTTGAAGTTTTTGTAATGCAAATTTTTTTTACTGTTGTTGGTTCAAACTTATTGTATGGAAACAATACATGATAGGACATATTTACATGATATAAAATTGGAGCAAGACACTTGCAAACAAAATTCAAATTTGATTCTTGTATGTGTTTCGGACGTTACACATTGTTAACATTTACCCTTTTTTTTACACTTCTATGACCAGTTGTGGTTTAAATCTTTGCTATTTTGGAATATTTAAATACAGAAAATATATGTTTAGATGTAAATCTATCCAAATTCTTCTTTGAAATGGTCAAATTAACTTCATAGCACAGAAAGGGGTCTTCTATCAACCATAGACATTATAGTACAGTACAGTACATGTAAACTTGATTTATATATAATTATATGTTCAGATCTCCAAAGTAGAGACAATTTTAAGGGTTTTAGTGAAATTATGAAGTACTGACATACCTAGTACTACAGTAACTACAATTTGAGAATTGTGATCTGTAATTTATTGTAGTAAAGTTGCATTATGTTATGAAATACCCTATTTTGTTTCGGACGTTACATGGTGTTAACATCACTTCAAAACATATCTTAACTCGCTTTATTTGCACGATTTTGCAAGCAAAACCCATAAATATGTGCATTAATTGAACTCACAACGAAAGGGATAGTGAATAAGGTCCATATTGATAGACAAAATCCAAGATTTTGTACAAATATTACATGCAATTAGAAACTGTTATTAATTTACAGTCAAAGGATGATCGATGTGACTTTCCAGAGTTTCCTTCATCATTTTACAAAAGATAAAAGTATATGTAAATTGTACAATGACATACATTGTATATGATTTGAATTTTCCATTTTCTTATCTACTATACTAAAGTAGCCGATTACGTCTGTCTGTCTGTCTGTCCATCTATGCATTTCGTAGTGCATTGAGGCACCAACATCAAACTTTGGGTAGTGATTGGTGATGACCCATAGAGGTTTGTGGTCTGGGTCAGGTCGGGGTCAGTTTGACCAGTGGTCAGTTATGAATCGGCCAATATTCCACGTTCATTTGCCATGCAGTCGCGTCGAGCGCTGATCATCGCACATGCTTGCGACGGAAGTACCGTGAAAAGTGTGTTGCTGAAATGACCTTTCATTATGTAGTCTTTGTTCAGCCTGGAATCGATACGTTGTAAATTACTTACGCACATTATCGTATGCCTGTCAAATCGGAAATAACACGTGTGCCGCTGTGTGCGCCTGAATTAAGACTATCGTAATTTGCTTGCGAATTGTTGTTTTTCAAACTTTTAAATAATATGGATTTAAAAATTGTAATGACTGATTTTCGAATAGAATTAAAACAAATCTGATGAAATATATGTATTTCTATCAAGAAACGGACGGTACATTCCAAAAGCGAAAGCGACCGTCGGGCGGGGAATTTGCATAGACTATATACAGAGTAGCGGAATATTGTAGGTCCGGCATCTGTGCATTGTCAACGCACAATCTACTACATTGTACACACATTCGTGTGATTGTACATGTCCGTATATATGCATGACTGAATTTGATCGGTGATTTTTGTTCACATTTTCAACACGATATTCGCAAAATTGGCAAAACAGGGTATACGGCTACCAAAATAGGTTTCTCTCTGTCACTGGTTTAATTTTCTGAATACAGGCTAATTGTAAATGTTTGCTCGAAGTGCATACTTTGTTGTACTGAAGTATAAAAAATGTGTGCTTTTTGTAAATAACGTGTAAACAAGAAGAGCAAGGAATTAGGGTTATTGATCTACTTGACAACGATTTAATTAATACTGTTTATTGTTTGACATGTGATCGCTGGCAGCATACCTAGGGTTTTTACAAGGGGGGGGGGGTAGGGGGGGTTATTGCGTCAACCAAAATTTTCAACGGGCTGGGTGTTGGCCAAGTATTTCGAGGGGGGTGTCGGTCAAGTAACTCGAGGGGGTGTCGGTCAAGTATTTCGAGGGGGGTGTCGGTGAAGAATTTTCGAGGGTGGTGTCGGTCAAATATTTCGTGGGGGGGGGGCGGTGAAGAATTTTCGAAGGGGGGAGGGATGTTGGTGAAGAATCTCGATGGGGGGTGGGGGATTTTTCGAGGGGGGTGTCAGTGAAGATTTTTTCGAGAGGGGGTACCAGTGAAGATTCTTTCGGTGTCGCTGAAGAATTTGTGAGGGGAGTGGGTGTCCGTGAATATTTTTTGAGGGGGGGGGGGTGGTTATTTCCTCAACCAACATTTTTGAGGGGTCAGGTGTCGGTCAAGTATTTCGAGTGGGGAGGGGGGGGGGGCTGTCGGTGAAGAATTTTCGAGGGAGAGTGTCTGTGAAGAATTTGTAAGGGGGGTGGGTGTCCTCACCCCCCCCCCCCCCCCACCCGGGTACCCATATGCCTTTGAATATGAGATTGAATCACCACCGGGGGGGGGGGGGGGGGGGGGGTGTCGGTGAAGAATCTTGAAAGGGGGGGTGTCTGTGAAGATTTTTCGAGGGGGGGGGTTGTCGGTGAAGAATTTTCTAGGGGAGTGTCAGTAAAGATTTTATTGAGAGGGAGTAACAGTGAAGATTCTTTCGAAGGGGGGTGGTGGGGGTGTAGGAGAAGATTTTTCGAGGGGGGGGGTTGTCGGTGAATATTTTTCGACGCGAGGGGGGTGTCGATGAAGATTTTCTCGAGAGGGGGTACTGGTGAAGATTCTTTCAAAAGGGGGCGGGGGTGTCGGTGAAGAATTTGTGAGGGGGGTTCATGGTGTCCGTGAATATGTTTTTGAGGGGGGGGGGAACCCCAAAACAGCCCTTTTTCATCAAAGTGAAATTTGAACCCCCCCCCCCCCCCCCGTGTACGCATATGCCTGTGAATATGAGATTGTATTTTTAATTATACACTTATTAAATCATATCATAACCATTCAAACAGAGATTCCATTAATTGACCAAATGTTTTTTACAGGATAGATACAAAAAATAACAAAATACAAATACTGTATACAACATACAACATTATCTTACTCAAAGATCTGGTGACGGGTAATTTGCTAGTTTTGATAAAACATGAAGCTCAAACTAATTTTATCAAACTATTATCAAACTATTATCGAAAATTATAATAACTGTCATAAATGCATTACTGATCAATATGATATTAGCAAAACCTCGAATTCAAGTTATAATGGCACATGTACAGTACACTTGTATGTACCACATAAGGTTATGGTCAAGAAAATATATTTGTTCCAGCAGATATGGTTACATTTTTCAAACATAGCTGACTTGCGCAAAAATGTAATTGATCATAAACCAGTAATGTTCTGGAAATTGCCTTAAGAATGAGATAAGGAATTATCTTGGTGTACATGTACTGTACCTATAGTTTACATGGCATATGCCATATAGTATTTCAAAACTAACTTTTGTTTTAACATGTGGATTTTTTTAATACAAATGATTAACATTTTAATTAGTGTCAGTAAAACATGTTGATCAACGCAGATTATTTTCTTCTTATCAAGTTTAAGTATATGAAAACAACATGTTTTGCAACTTTGAGTAAATTTAGCATAGTTATACTGTACTTTTGTATACCACTAAAAGGCTCTGTTAATGAAAATGTCTATATTTCCACTAAATGAATAATGAAACAGAGACTTAACATTTGTTTCTTATAGAACATTATAAAGGCAATCAACCTAATAATGCATTTGATGTGATACAAAAAAACAAAATCAGTATACATGTAGTTCTGTGTGTACTTTACAACATGAACAATTATGGGGCAAAAATAGCAATTCCTCACATTTTATAAATAAAAGTTCCTTCCCAGAGACAAATAACTGATAATTTATTTTTCAAAACACTTTTGCTTGGAGCAGGAAGCATATAGATCATGAAAAATGTAGATAATACTTTTTTAAATGTTCCAAATTGAATTTTTTGTGCAATCAAAATGTGTGTTAACACCATTTTGTAACGTCCGAAACGAGCTCACAATACCATACAAAATATTCTGTAAATGGTAAACAAAATACAGGAGTTGTTGCAGCAGGTAGTGTTTCAGTTCCACAAAAGAAAGGTTATTGTTCCAAGTAGATTAGTCATATCATTCACTATATCAAGTGTCTTGTAAATCTTTAGTGGTTACAAATTAGCTGAGAAAAATCGATGACAAATTGGTGAAAATGTGGATTTGGGGCAGACTAAGCATCTAAATGTTATTAAAGCATCATGTATTTTGATGATTATGTTTCATTTACACGATCTAAATGAATAATAATAACCATATATTATCATTTTGAAAATAAATGCACTAAAATATCAATTTTGTGTTAACAATTACCCCATGTAACGTCCGAAACACATTTGTTTACATTGGTTGATCTCAAACATTTGTTTTGGCAATTAATTACCCAATTCATGTGTAAATTTGTTTCAAAATGAATACTATTTTATATTATGAGGATTGATTCATATAATGTGCCCTTTCCTGTGACTTATGAGCTTATAAGTTACATTTTTGGTTTCGGACGTTACATTTGTTTCGGATGTTACAAATGTTAACGGAAAGTTAACTTTAAAGATATAATCATAATACAATAAGTTATTGCATGTTTTTTTTCTGTGATGGGAAGGTACATCAAGTCTCTTCAAAACTGAGATAAATAATTGTTTGTGTTATCCCCCTTTTAAAAATTATTTCTAAAGAAATATTGTTTTGGACGTTACAAAATTGTTAACGGAAAATGAGAGCATGTGTGCATTTCATGTTTTTGTTTTTTTTAATCGCTGGCTTAAGAAATCAGTCATTTCCCTTTTAGGCAATATGATGAGGAAACTGTTAGTTCAATTTTCATACTGATATCATTTCAATAAATTATGATACTGGTAGGGGTAATGAGGGGTTAAATTGTTAACGGAGGATGTAACGTCCGAAACACCAATTTTGATGTCATTGTACTGTCAAAATATTACTTTACATATTAAGCGCCGTTAATTTTCTGAAAGTTTAACTCACACTCGTTCATAATTATCAACAAATAAAAAAACAAAAAAATCTGTTAGTGTTTTTTTATACCTGAACATAATTGAACCCATTTTTGGTTGACAAATTTCCGTTAACAATTGGCCATATAAAGGGAAGTCCAAATATTTTCGTTAAGGTATGGGAGATCAATCTAGGTGGATGCTATAAGAAAATACAAAAATAAGTTTTCAGTTCAGTATTGTTATGTACGTTGACACATAAATAACTCACACGTCAGTCCATTGTTGTAAGGTTCTTTTGATGCTTTTACTGGTTATCACTATAGTGGGTTTTACAAGAGACGAGTTACCATAGTAACGAGTTATCATAATGTAATCGCTATCGATATGGCTATCGATATCGTCTGCATACACTACACTCCTTCCTCCTAAGCTATCTTGTCCTAGATAGAAAGAACTTCATATATTATTAACCACAATATCCTATCATGAATAATAATCTGGTGCCAAAAATTCTTGTCCTATTTACTGTATGTTATCCTCAACTTGACATTTTATGCCTTTATATAAAATGATCCTCCAAATAAACTGTTTCATCTAAACAACAGCTTAAACAATGCTCAATGTTTATAAAATCAAATTAAATGTCTATAAACAATTAAAACATTCAACTGTGTTTTCTTGTTTCTTTTTTGTTTGTTTTTGTTTAAACAACAACATATTCATCATATAGAAAAATATTAATACTGCCTTAATCTTTCCATTTATATATTTATTTGTTTATTTATTTGTTTGTTTGTTCATTATTAAGCAACTTTCAATTCCCATTTTGGAACCATCAATCATTAAACCTTGTGAACAATAATGCTAACAAACAACGTTAAACACTAACTTGAAAGGTAACCCAATTTGGCCCTTTAACTTTTTTTTTTTTTTAAATGGAACCGTAACTTCAAAAGTAACAATTACTAATCTACAGTCACAATCTTCAGACGGCGAGTTTACATTTCTTCGATAAGCCGCCCTGGTTTTCTCTTCATTCTGAGAGAACGCCTCGGTTGTACCGACTGTTCAGAGTTTTTGTCTAGAGTTAGTTCTGGAATGTCCGGGGTTGGCGTTTCCTCTCTGCCTGCTTGCGATTGCGAAGTTAGCTCGCGTCCAGGTTCAGACGATGGCTGCTGACCTTCATTGCGCGAATAGGATTGTTCAGCAGACCATTGCTTCTCGCGAAGATGTTCATTGTGCGTCTGTAGATCACGCGCGGCGGGCAAGTTGACATCAGCCTTTCTCATCTGATCAATGTGACGCTTCCACACGCGTCCATCGTCCATGCTGACAATGTACGACTTGGGTGCCGTGCGTTCCGCGATTGTTCCACTATGCCAGGTGCCTTCCACTCTGAAGTCCTTCACTAGCACCTGATCACCTGGGTAGAATTCACGCAGATCTCGACTCTTGTCGTGGTGTAGTTTCTGATCATGCTGCTTGCCTTCTACCGTTGATTCAACGCTTGGCTTCACCAATGACAATCGCGTACGAAGTTCGCGTCCAAGGAACAAACTAGCCGGTGTTTGTCCCGTTGTTGGGTGTTTCGTTGATCTGTACGACAGCAGAAAACTGTCCAGACTCTGCTGTGTGCTGCGACTTGTGCTTTTGCTGGCACTCAGTGAACGTTTGAATGACTGTACCATCCGCTCTGCTGCTCCATTGCTTGCAGCATGGTATGGTGCCACTAGCACTTGCTTCACACCGTTCATCTTCAGGAAATGCTGAAACTCTTCGCTGCAGAACTGTGGTCCGTTGTCACTCACCACCTGGTTTAGAATGCCATACTTTGAGAACAAGTCTCTCAGTACTCTGATTGTTGCACTTGAGGTTGTGCTGGTCATCATGACGACTTCTGGCCACTTGGAGTGAGCATCCACGATCACTAGGAAATCTTGCTTGTCCTTCTGAGCAAAATCAATGTGGATACCACTCCATGGACTTCTCGGCCAGACCCATGGCATCAACGGTGCCACAGTTGGAACGTTGCGCGTCTGTTGGCACGTGACACACTGTTTTACCAGTCCCTCGATGTCTCGGTCCACATTGTGCCACCACACATGGCTCCTCGCTACCTCCTTCATTCTCACTATTCCGGGATGAGCAGTGTGCAACTCCAGGAGTACGTCCTCTTGGAGCCGTTTGGGGATGATGACACGATATCCCCACAGGAGACAGTCCTGCTCCACTGTAAGCTCATGTCTTCGGTGTAGGAAGGGCTTCAGTTCACTGTTCTCCATGTCTTTTGGCCAATCTCCCGTTTTGACCCATTGGAGAACCCTTGAGAGAACTGGATCTGTGCGTGTGTACTTTCGAACATCATCACTCGTGACTGGCAAGCCCTCCAGATGAAGTGCTGCGACGTTGTACAAGGCATCATCTCCTGTCTCTGTCGCGGGTAACGGCAATCGTGACAGAGCGTCGGCTACCACGTTGTCCTTTCCTGCCACAAACTCCATCTGATAGTCAAATGCAGAGAGCATGATTGCCCATCGTTGTAGGCGTTGAGCAGCCAGCGTTGGAATGGCTGTCTTTGGTCCTAGAATCCTTTCCAGCGGTTTATGATCGGTGCGAATGACGAACTTTCGACCGTACAGGTAGGTCCTGAAGCGTTGAACACCGAAAATGATAGCCAAGGCCTCCTTGTCTAGCTGGGCGTAACCCTTCTCGTGCTTGCCTAGGCTCCTTGATGCGTACGCTACTGGTAGGCATCTTCCATCATCATCAATATGGCAAATGACCGCTCCTATGCCATATGGTGATGCATCTACACTCAGCTCTACCATCTTTGTTGGGTCATAGTGAGTCAGTAGTTTGTCTGAGCTGATCGCTTCTTTCACCTTGTTGAATGATTTCTCACACTCATCTGTCCACTCCCATAGCGTGTCACCCAGAAGTGCGTTTAGAGGGTGAAGCATTGTGGACAAACGTGGCAGGAATTGCGCCTGGAAGTTGACCATTCCGAGCCATGATCTCAACTCCGTGACGTTCTGGGGTGCTGGAGCTTGGCGAATGGCATCCACCTTGTCTTGCGTTGGTTGGATACCTTTTGCGGACAGCTTCCTTCCCATGTAGACCACTTCTTCCTGCATGAAACGGCACTTCTCCTGCTTGACCGTCAGTCCAAACTTCGCAAACTGTGTGAAAAGTCTGTCCAGGTTCTGCATATGTTCCCCATCATCCTGTCCAGTGACAAGGACATCATCCATGATGGCGCAGACACCATCTAGTCCAGCCAGTACCTGCTCGATGAAGCGCTGCCAGATTGCAGGACTGGATGAGATTCCAAACGGAAGCCTCGTGTAGGCGAAGAGACCACGATGCGTATTAATGGTCACGAGACGTTGCGATTCCTCGTCTAGCAAGATCTGCTGGTAGGCGCACTTGAGATCTATCTTCGAAAACTTCTTCCCTCCTACCAACTTGCTGAAGACTTCTGTTGGGGTAGGAATCGGGTACCGATCACAATGAATGTTCTTGTTCACTGTCACTTTGTAGTCTCCGCACAATCTGACTCGTCCATCAGCCTTTGGAATGCATACCAGCGGGGTCGCCCATTCACTGAAATCCACTGGAACGATCACCCCTTCACGTTGCATGCGATCCAGTTCCTGTTCGACAGCAGGACGTAGAGCGTACGGTACGTTGCGGGCCTTGTGGAAAACTGGAACCACACCTTCCTTGACATGAAGCGTTGCCTTGAACCCTTGCACCGTACCCAAGTCCTCTTTGAAGACGTCTGGATATCTCTCCCGCAGTGCAGATCCAACATCTGTGCTGATGGCGTAAGTCTGTTCGTGGGGCATGATTGCTGGCCAATCCAACTGAATCTCTGTAAGCCACGTGCGCCCTAACAAGGGCGGAGCCTTTCGCTCGGTGTTGACCACCACCAGGGGAAGCGTTTTCTCCTGTCCATTGTAGCAGACCGTGACAGCGAATTCCCCTGCTACTTCCAATTTGTCACCTGCATACGTATGAAGTTGACGTTGCACTGGTTGCAGAGGACAATCCTTGAACTTCTGCTCGTAGTCTCTCACGTTGATGATCGACACCGCTGCACCTGTATCAAGTTCCATCTCCAAATCTTGTCCATTCACCTGCAGCATCACCTTGATGGCAGCGGACGACTTTCCATCAATGTTGAACAGGCTATCAACAAAACCTGTGTCATCATCATCATCCACTTGCTTGATTGATTCGCGCCATCCATGTTTTCCCGGTGCTTTGCCTCGATTCCGCCCGCGAGACTGCTGAGGTCTTCCAGACTGAGCTTGACCGCGTCCCTGGCCTCGTCCAGCTGGTTTCGAGCGACATTCTGATTGAAGATGTCCTGTTTTCTCACATCGGTAGCAGGTTGCATCCTTGTAGCGACACTGATCGCTTGTGTGGTTGCTCATACCACATCTCCCACACTTCTTTGATGGCGTACGCTGTGCTAGAGCAGGCTTGAACTGGTGTCTTGACAGTTTGTTCACCCTGTCGCTGCCCCCTTGTTCACTGGACATATCGCGGATGTTTGAAGAGGCTGCTTCCTCGGCTAACGCAATGTCCACCGCTTCCTGGAACTTAAAGTTCTTTGACAGCAGCTTCTTCTGTACCCCACTCGAACTAAGCCCAGCGATAAATCTGTCACGTAGAGCATCCTCCAAGGCTGTACCGGTGAACTCACATGAAGATGACAGTTTCTTCAAGTATGAAACATACTGTGCAATTGACTGTCCTGGTAACTGCTTTGCGTTATGGAACTTGAAACGCTCAGTAACGATCAAACGTTTTGGACGGTAGTGTCCCTTCATTAGTTCACCCAGCTGTGCGTACGTTTTCTCACTTGGTTTGGACGGAAATGACAAATCACGTACAGTCTTGTAACTTTCACTGCCAATGCTACTCAACAACAGAGCCCTCCGTTTTGTGTCCATATCTTCAGCTATATCTAGAGCAATGAAATACTGTTCTAGTCTGTCTAAATATGCTTCAATGTCACCATCCTTCGGATCAAACTCCTCAAACATCATACGAGCAGATGAAGCCATTGCTTATAGTTTTGTCCACGAATTGTATTCAAAATTCCGTCATCAAAATGTAGCATTCACGTCACGTACACGTAAATCAATCGTTCAGGATCATACCAACAGCAAACCGTATGCCTGGGACTGTAATGAGAAACGTATAGCTCCACAACGTACCGAAATCAGCAAAACGTAATACCAAAATCGGCGTGAAACTTACTCAAAACAGCTGCAAAATCTCACATTTCAGTTCAAATTCGTCCAGTTGCATCTAAACATCTCGTCGCCAGTGTTATGTACGTTGACACATAAATAACTCACACGTCAGTCCATTGTTGTAAGGTTCTTTTGATGCTTTTACTGGTTATCACTATAGTGGGTTTTACAAGAGACGAGTTACCATAGTAACGAGTTATCATAATGTAATCGCTATCGATATGGCTATCGATATCGTCTGCATACACTACAAGTATGTTTTTAAAAAATACAGGCCCTCAAAGTGCCATTAAGCCTTTTGGCACCTTTAAAAAAACCAGAGCCATAAATGTTATGATTGATTTGTTATTCCTTTTCAGGTAAATTGAAGCTGATGGCGAATAATGTCAATGAAAAACTCAGAATTTGAGTAGATAATCACTTAAGGCCCTGCAGGTAGGGCACACAACAGAATTGTACTGTCATTTCTGCCTCACTGCTTGGCACTGCCAGAGGATGCCAGACTTTGATTTATACTTGTAAACAAGCAACAAATTCTGCAAAAAAAAAAAAAGATTTACCGTACCTCATTTTTGTCTCAGAAATCCTAAGTAACAAGAAAATTATATATTGTGATGTTCATTTTGTTGATTGATTTCAGGTAAAGGACTGGGCAGAACTGAATCTGGAATCACAGATGCCATCAAGCCCAAATTGAAGTTTGATACTGCAGGGGTAAGTTGATAAAGTCAAATCTTTGTTAGTTTGTTTAGTCTGAAGTTAGTGATCACCTAATGCTAACGGAGGCAGGACAAATAGTCCTGTTAGACAGGTGACAAAACATTTTTCAAGTTTCTTGCTTTTTATTGTATCCTCCCAATATACTTAAATTTAATAGTGATAATATATCACTATTCAGGTTATACAGTTTTACATTCATGAGCATTACCAGAAGAATAACTTGTATGAAATATGTATGCCAAAAATATGTTCATGTTCATACATGTATTTTGTGTGTGTGTTAGTGTTTCTTATAAACTAAAAATTTACTATTTGTCCTGGTTCACCCCAATGTACCAGTAATTCTAAATGGACATTATCAATAAGGGCATTCATGAAAAGCATTTCTCAATGATTTTGTTTATCCCTTCCTGTAGGTTGGCCATAATGCAGGAGATCAGTTCTCGTTCCACTGGTGGGATCATGTCTTCAACAAAGCTGCCAAGAACATTGAAGTCAAGAACAGCGATGTGAGTGTCCTTTCAAGTCCACAAAAAATACATTTTGTGTTGCCCAGATGTAACCTAATGAAACCAAACTGGTTTCCAACCTATATTTTGTATGAAACCCATGATCCAACTTACATTTTGTATTATAGGAATGTGATATGTTCCCATTGGCATATTTCTGATAGTGGTTTCTTTTGTAAAAAAACCCCTGAAAGGCTGAGAAAAAAAATATTTAAACCTAGCCTCTAACAAAGACTGCTAAATAAATATTGACATACTGACAAATTTTGTGTATGTCCAATGAAAAGATCAATGAAAAGTGTTGAAATATAGTCAAGTCTGTGGTGGCCACTACAGTCAAGCCTAAAGCTTTGGTGGCCACTATAGGCAGGTTAACTGCTATAGACGGGTGCATTGCCACTAAGGACATCCACATAATACAGTTCTGCTTCCATATATATTTTTGGTGAAATCAGTGGGATGGTGCATTAATTCTTGTTTGTTTCTTTGAACAATCATTCATGTTCATAGACAACCCTCGAAATTAGCATAGGCCCGATGGCCCGGGGCCACCAAAAGTTGCTGACGGGCCAGTAAAAAACGCATATTTCAATGTTTGGTGGCCCGATCGGGCAAGTAAAAAAAAAAAAAAAAAAAAAAAAAAAAAATCTTTTTTTTTTTTTTTTTTTTTTTTTTAAATACCATGTAGGCTGTAGTCATGTTTAGGGCATGACAAGAGCTTGATTTTAAACGTAGCATTCAGCAACTTATAACCTTTTCTCACAAAATATTGGTTAGTTAAAAAGTTGCAAGTTAATTGAGCAAGTCACACTGCTGCTAATGAATATTCATACATTCTTGAGCAGCAGTACTCATTTTCTAACCAGTTGTTATAAAAAAAAAATTCATATTAAAAATCGTTGTTAGTTATTTCAGTTATTTTGCGTATTTTAAAAATCTAATGAGCATCATGAATATTCATATGCTGCTCATGAATATTCACTACACAAAAAATTACAGGGTGTCTAAAAAAAAAACAATTTAAAAAAGATTTTTTTTCTTCAAATTTGTTATGAATCCCGTATATTCAACATCATGTTTGAAGTTTGAACAGTGTGTTTTGAGTTTTCTCACTTGTCTGCAATATTGTTTACAAAGAATCCAATGTTTGTTTGATAAAAAGTATTGCCCAGTACCCTGAAACTATGAATATGGTTATTGTATACATTTTACTTTTGTTTTTCCTTATTTTTTCGGGCCAGTAGATTTTGGTTTCGGGCCACCAAATTTGGAAAAATACTAATTTTACTGGCCCGACCGGGCCACCAGCAAAAAAAGTTAATTTCGAGCATTGTCATAGAGTTTGGTGACATTTGCCATCTACATGTATCTTATTTATTATCTGCTTTGTAATACAGGAAGGAGTTTCAGTCAAACAGCGCGGCAAGAAAGACAACCTTATCTCAAACAAGAAAACAACCACACAAGTCAAATCCAAGGCTCTTATGTACGGATCTTTTGTGAAGGTAGGTTATTATTCATCCAAATGTAATTTGTTATAATATTAAATCTTTCTTGCTTTATTTTCTCCTTTTCAAAATCAAAGCCTCTTTCATTGTTCCAACTTTATTTTGCTGTCAGGCTTGTTCTTATTATCTCCGCCAATGAAGTTAGAGGAGGTTATGTTTTCGGTCCTAATTGTTTGTTTGTTCCTGTGTTCGTCACCAGTCTCCTACGCACAATTTTACAGATATCTCAACAAATTTTTCGTAGAAGCTTCGTGTTCATCTAGAATAGAACCCATTCAATTTTCAAGGTCAAAAGTCAAGGCCATAATGATAAAAATAGAAATTGTAATAAATTTACCTCGCCATTCGCGCCGATACGTGGACAACAAAATAGGAAGTGATAATGGCTACCATACATGCGTCGGCAGCACCAAGACGATCGTTAAAGTGCAAACAAATTGTAGGTACTGTTGGGAACTTCGGGCAGCCTATTTTTACCTCTGCCAACGAAGTTGAGGTCAAGGTCATGCATACATCGAAATTTTAGTGTTGGCGGAGGTATACACTCCCTGAGTGCACTGTGTCTAGTTATATAAATGTTACTCTAGGCTTTTTCTTAGGTGGCAAAGATGTACCGTGTCATTGGAACATTTTGTATTGAGTTGTTGGCAGAATAGACTACTGAAACTGAATCTCTTTCACCTGCTCAGATAAACTGGAAAACGGGTATGATTATTTTGTATCCCTATCAAGGAATAAACGATAAAGGATTTGTTAAATAATAAATCATATGATATATATATACATTGTATATACATTTAACTTTGTGAAATTGTCTCTATTATAAACTGTATCCAAATAAATTTGTACATTTTGCATGAATCCTTCTCAACTCGCCTCTGTTCCTTTATCATCCATGCCCTGAAGGCCAAGTACAGATGTGTAAAAATGGTCCAACTTCTTTCTTATATTACAGTGTGGAATCATGAAGCCTGGTGGCCTGATATCAAAAGACGAGCAGCCCTCCTCATCATCTTCCAGCGATGACAGCGATGACGATGACCTCCCACCTGATACTTATGAGGGAAACGACGAGAGGCTGTTCAAGGCTTGTGGTGGACGCACAGCCCACAAGTAAGTTCTCTTAGAATCTAAATGTCCTTTGAGATTCTGAAATCCCCTTAGACCTTGTACATAGCACAGCAGATTTATGTAGGCAAGGGATTCCCAATGGTCTAGCTGGCTATCTAAAATCAAAACTCTTCAAACTTATGTGGACCTTATACCTGAATTCAGTGACTACCCTATATAAAGAATGGCATAATGTAATGAGATCTTGTATTTGTTTTCCCAATCAGGCATTAAAAATTAAAACAATTTTGATGGCAAGAAGTTTATTCCCAGTCTAGAGGACTGACTAATATCACAGTGCCACAGTTAAATGCTCTTTAATTTGAGCAAACTGTATAACGTTACTACCTGTTTTATACACAGGGAGTGAGACAAATTCACCTGTAGAGATGTATAATTACAAAGTTGCTAGAGATTACATTCATGCAACTTATTGCACTGCAATTATTTATACACTCTGAAAAAAAATTATGGATCATTTCTGAATTGTAATATAAGCAAGGTATCATGGAAATGTTATTGTAATGGAACCTTTTGATTTTTTTTACTTAGACGTCTCCTTCTGTATTTTTTTTTTAGGGGGGCAAGACATGGCCTTCACCTCTCTGGGAAGCTGAAGAGAATAGAGGAGCAAGACAATCTCCATGGCAGCCGGAAAGCATCGCCCAGCATCATTAGGGCAGAAAAGGAATCCCTTAGTCAAGAGGTGGAGATATCAGAAGGACTGATCAAGAAGAAGAAAAAGAAGAAGAGAAGTAAGGCGGAGAGAAGCGAGGTAGCTGAGGATGAGGAGAGATGCCTTCCAGGGAGCGATGGGGAAGATAATTCCTCTCAAGAACACGCCCCAGTTGTTGATGGTGGTGATAGGATTGCTGCAGATGAAGAAGGGAAAGCTATTAGCAAGAAGAGAAAGAAGAAAAAGAAGAGGAACAAGGAAAGAGTGGATGGTGAGGAGTCACCTGACACAAGTCAAGTCCTAAATGAAGACAATGACCAAAGCACGACCAATGTAGAAACAGTTCTTTCTACTGAGAGAGTAGTTATCGAGACAGTGGGATCTAAGAAAGCGAAAAAGAGCAAAAAGCGAAAACATCCGAATCTGGAAAGTGATTTGAATGATGAGGAAAGGTGCAGCGGAGAAGACAAGGAAATGGCAGATGCAGAACAGATTGCACTGTTGAAGAAGAAAAAGAAGAAAAGTAAGAGAAAAGGAGATGATGTTATTGAGCAAGATGCTTGTTTTTCTCCAAGTGAAGATAGGGTAACAACTGAAAGTTGTGTTGATGAGCAAAGGAAAAAGAAGAAACTGAAGAAGCAGAAAAAGGCAAAAGATCATATATGAACGTATGGAAGTTTCCTTTCCAGTATAACTGCAAATTATATTTCTACATGTATATTTCTTCACCTTATTGTTTTATCAGTTTATATTATTAGCAACACATTGAATACTATAATAATTAATTAGAATGGTTATCTATTTCCAGTTTCTTCAAAATTATGTTTTGAATTTGGTATCATCTGCCATCAACCAATCTTCATGACTTTGCATGATACCTTAAATTTTATTCATCAGTTTAAAAAAAATGAACAAGTGTGGAATACAATTGTTTCATGTTCTATAATAAGACATACGGTATGCATTGCTCAATTTCATAGTTTCTTGTAGATTTCAAGTGGAAAAAAAAGTTTGAACACCCTTTAGTCAGGGCTGAACACTAGCACATGCCCGCTTGCTCAGGCAAATAAAAATTGGTGTTTGGCAAGTAAAATCTCATAAATTGTCTAGTTTGCTTGCCCAATCGGGCAACTAAATAATTGTTCACTTACAAGAGAACAATGTACATAGTTTCATGTGTTAATCTCATCTAGAAGTTTGAGGGAAAGTACATTTTAAAGAGGGGCAAGTACAGTTTTAAAATGTAGGATTTTACTTGCCCGAATGGGCCAGTATAGAACACGTTGTGGAGGTTTGCTTTAGTATATAAAACCTCTGTATAGTTTCTAATTAAGAAATGTGACAACTATAATTATGTGGATAGTTAATCATGAAGTCATTCGGAGACTATTTCACTTTAGTATTTCATTCTTTTTCCAAAGACCCAGCCAAAATATTTGTTAGACCAGTTGTGAAATGGTTAACCAAATATCAACCACAGCTCTATGTATACAGAAATGGTCTGTAAAATAAAAGCACAGTTAAAAAGAATACATGTCATATAAATGTAAACTGGCAGAGGAGGAAACATCACAGAATGTTCCTCGCTAAGGAATATGTCTTGCAACTCATAATCTTCCTTCAGTATCATTATAAATCCCGAGGGGCCATTCCATGATGTTTCTGACAACAAAGTTAACATAAGTTTTGCTATATGTTTTAGTCTAAGTACAAAAGATGTTACCCTTATGTGACTTTCTTACTGGGAATTAAATGAAGCTTGTTATTGTGAATTCATAATATAATCTATCTTCATTTATACTCATCTTGTACTATCATAGTACTACAGTGAAACCCTTTTAAAATGGGCACCGTTGGCTTATTGAATTTACCTTGTAGTATTAGAGCTTGAAAATAATACTTAACATAGGACTAAGACTTGCAAAGTAGAGTTGGTTACATAGAGATTCCACTGTGGTGGTTAACCCCTTGTCTATGGGAACCTGGTAGGCTATGAACAAAGAGATGGGGATTTCAGAATCTTTAAGGGAACTGGTTAACATGGTGCGCATACGCAAAACCTTTGATACAAAATTGAATTCAGGCGTGTAATACATACACCTTCGCCATCAATAGTATCGTAATCAAATTTTGACATAGGTATACACATATCTATCAAGCAGGGAGCTGGAACGCAATACTCTTCCATGGTACAAACTGAATTAAAGGGATCTACAACGTAGTAACTTTGTTGACATGTGCAAAAAGTGATGAATGGTTGATACAATGTATATTGTTGTTATCTGATATGTCCACTGGGTACTGTGTGAAAATTTCAAGTTAAATGGACGTTATATGGCCGAGTAAAGAGCAGAAATGCAAAGCGATAT
Organism: Echinarachnius parma; assembly: GCA_037951105.1. Lineage (NCBI taxonomy): Eukaryota > Metazoa > Echinodermata > Echinoidea > Clypeasteroida > Echinarachniidae > Echinarachnius > Echinarachnius parma. The sequence goes on from JBAMJV010012852.1 coordinate 65,129, forward strand.
TCGCTAACTCATTGCACTGACTTTGTACACTGTTTCGGCGATCCAGTGGATAATTTTTCATCTGAACACTTCAATTGTAAATATCTTTTTAACGAAAGGGAAATTTGAAAAACCGAAACCTGTCCCATGCTTTTATTGTTAATACGAATACAATAAGGTATGAGGGAACCGCTAGAACTCCAATTGGATTTTGAAGATTTTGACAATGTTACTTAGTCCCTTTAAGTTGAAATCACATGACTTTGTTTCGCCAATCGATGAGTTGTATTTCTAGTAAGTCGTATAATATTGTACAGTTAATACACGTTCTAGAGTGCGTTGTGTAATTGCAACGCACTCAAGGTTTTTTCAGATGTATGCAACAGTATGTAAGCCAGTCTGTTGCATTTACACTGACGCATGAAATTAAGAATGTGTATTATCTGTTTTATAAAACAAGCTCAACAACGGAATTGTTATCGCATAATTATTTCAAAGATGCTTGTCACAATTATTGGTCTAGCCTAGCTGTCAACTAGATTTTAATGTTGGAATTTCTAATTATTGACACTAACTCATCACCTGATCACAGACTCGCTCACTCTGACTTTGAATGTGCACACATAGTTTCCATGCCAGTCACAGTCAATCGCATACAAATTGTCACAAAATTGCATAAAACTGTCTGTAAAAGGTGCATTTCCATTCCCAGAATTAAAAAATATCAGACCGCGTATCATCTTATTCACGAAACTGCCAACATTTGTGTGATATGGAATATAAAATTTACCAAACTTAATTTACCGGAGCTGTTTTATAAAACTATGTAACATAATTTTATTTCCAAATTACCTGTAAGCTTTAGTTAATTGAAAATCCCTCATATAAATGATATAATAATTATACTATACATTATTATTGAATAAGAATGATTCACAAGGCATGTGCTGATTTGCACACTGTGAATGTCATGTGCTGCTGGATAAATACATTACAAAGAAATAATACAGGTGGAATTGCTTTGATTGTGAGGTATAAAATTCAGAACAATTATATATTAGGTATGCAATATACATGTATATGTATCTATGTACATGTACATTTTGAAATGAAATGATATACAACTGTTAAACAAAGTATGATGAATAAAAAAAAAAAGAAGACTAATTATATTAAAAATTGTGTCTAAATTACATGATTTCCTTAATGCATTTTACAACAAATACTGTGACTGAACTGAAGTACTAAACCTAATCAGCGAGGTATAGCTATGTACGTAGCCTTGAACAAAATAATATCAAACAACCTATCCGACCACGCTATGCCTCTGAACCAATGTCCAATATTTGGGTACATTTATGTTATTTAAACATAGGTGGGTTTGAATGCTGTGTGTGTAGAGAGAACGAAAGAGAGAGGAGAGGGGAGGGGTGGGGAGGAAAAGAACATTGTCCAATCAGCACTTTTACAGACCCGTATCAGATTGCTTAGATGATTTTATCTGCATTTCACAATCTCTCATAGTAGACTTTGGTCTGTTGCTCAATTGCACCGAGAATTATGTGCATTTCCAATTTAAAGTCAATTAAAATTTGAATCGAATTTGAGTTGGGAGTGCTGGGGCTGCAGCCCTTATGCAAAATAAACAGAATAAAAAGCCACTAACCCCCCACCCCCCCCCCCCCCCCCTCCTTTTAGAGTCTGCCCAATTCTCGAACAATGTTCCACTGCCCCTGCTATACTGCATTATACACAATTGGAATAACCTCGTTATACAATGTTGAGTACATTTCCAATACTTAAATTAATACACAATAATATGACGCAATTTAAAATAAAAAATTTGAATTGAATTTGAGTTTGGGGTGCTGGGGCTGCAGCCCTAACATTTTATGCAAAATAATCACAGAATAAAAGTTTTCCACACTCAAAAACATTCCGCTGTGTCTTGTATAAATCATACACAAAATAAGGATAACGAATTGTAACGAAAAGTATTTACAATTACCAACTACTAAGTAAAATCCCAATTATCCGCATCAAAAATAGCCGTTATATACAACTCAAGAGGGCGCTCTCTACAAAAATAATTGGTTTTAGCCATTTTTCATGCAAAATTGTTCATTTAATGTTTTGTTAAAATAATGATTCAATAGCGATATCATCAACAACTTTTTAAAAACCTATTCAAATTTTGTTAAGCATTTTTTTTAATTTGTCTAAAAAGTCAAATTATCCCCTGGTGAAGAATGAATAAAAATATGTTTATGGATATTTAAGCCGTTTCTGAACCAATTTTGTTCAAATAAAGTTTATTCTGTCATTAAAATTGTATGTTCTTTCAAATTTGACAGTCAGTTTTTCATTATCTCACAAAAAAAAATGTTGTGAAGTGCCCCCCTATACCAACACTCAACTATCCCTTTAATAGGTAAAAACGTCAGACATACATTGCTTTTGATCCCCCCCCCCCCCCCTCCCCCACCCCAATAATAAATTGCGTGCTACAGCCCCCACATGTATGTCAAATTAACCTACACCGCAGAATTGTTTTGTATTTCTTTTACTCGGGGGAAAACCCATTTACATTTTAATTCCCATTGCCATTCTCTTCTATTCTAAAGTCGGCCGGGAGTCGGCCCCACCATCAAACACGTTTCACAGCCTCTGATATATGCCTCTTATCGTCCTGTATAAGAATATCATATAATATACACGAAATAAGGACATGGAGGATACAGAATTATATTCTAAACAGTTTAAAGGGTTATTTTTTATCCTGATGAATACAGCCCCTCCCAAAGATAGATATATTGTATTGTCCATATTTTTTAAAAAAATAGAAATTTGGCCTCCACTGGCTGACACATTAAAATAATATAAATTGGCGTCCCCTCTCTCGATCAATCTGCCAAAGTACCTTATCTAACTTACACCACATCGTTGTCTTTTATTGACTGGGGGAAAACCCATTAATTAACTCCCATTGTAATGCATATGATATGTTGTTGCCATAGATTTGATGGGTGCTATGTTTTTTTTTTTAGTTTTTTTTAATAAAGCATCAATTATAGAAGTAATATTTATAATGGAACTCGTTCAGCCGATGTTCGTTAACGATTGATTAAAGGGAATAAGTACAGTTTCAGTCAAATTTAATTTTGGGCAATTCCACGATAAAGTGGACATGACCACCAAATTTTCAAAATGGTCAGATAGTTTCAATTTTGGTATCAAAATAAAGCTTAAGAACTGAATTTTTAAAGTCTGACCTTTAAAATAGAAATATACATCAGGAACATATTAAAATATGCGCATAAAATATGAATAATTCATTTTCATCAAAATGTCTGGAAAACGTGTTGAAAATAAATCAATGTAGCAAGAGCAAGTAAGACAGGAGGTAAAAACTTATATTTTCTCAGAGGTTTAGGGTTGAATGTAATAAAAAAAATCATTGAAGTTCATTTTTTTCATTTTGATACGCTTCAATGAACAATTCATTTATGATAAAGAATATTGTCCCGGTGTTACGGTAAAAACTGATATTTTTAGCATTGTAAGAAAATTACGAACACAAACAAAAAAACTTAAATTGCCCAAATCTTGACCACACATATCTACCATAAACAAGTATCAAAATGATGATTGGACATTTCATTAATTAATTAAAAATGGTTGAATAGTGGTCCCGGTGTTACGGTCACTGTAACACCGGGACTTACAGTACATTGCAATAGTACAGGGAGCATAGAGAATCACTGCATACTAAAGTGACCAGCTAGTTTCTGTCATGTTGGGGTGGTAGCTTGATGTATACATACTAAATTGTTGCTTGATCTACTACCTAAAGTTAAAATGTTTTGAGTTTTTAGTAAGACAACCCAATTTTCCATAGACTTTGTACATTACAGTCCCGGTGTTACAGTGCAATTTTGTATACTCTGGTTCATAATTATCTTGATAATAGATTTTTTTTACAAATAAAACCCAATTATTATGATTGAGTCTCTACTACACCAAATCAACATAGCCACTTTTCAAAATGTTCACTAACTTCACAGAGTTTTGCCAGTAAAGTAAGACAACCTGATTTTCCATAGACTTTGTACATTACAGTCCCGGTGTTACGGTACAATTTTGTAGACTCTAGTTCATAATTATCTTGATAATATTTTTTTTTTACAAATAACACCCAATTATTATTATTGAGTCTCTACTAAACCAAATCAATATAGCCACTTTTCAGAATATTCACTAACTTCACAGAGTTTTGCCAGTATAGTAAGACAAACCTAATTTTCCATAGACTTTGTACATGCCCTTTCAGAGGTCCCGGTGTTACGGTCACGGTGTTACGGTACAATTTTGTATATGCTAGTTCATAATTATCTTCATGATAGATTTTTTTTCCAAATATCACCTAATTATTATTATTGAGTCTCTACTAAACCAAATAAATATAGCCAAGTTTCAAAATGTTCATTAACTTCACAGAGTTTTGCCAGTATGTAAAGTGTTAAAAAAAGCATGTCCTTTTTGCGTCCCGGTGTTACAGTAGTAATTAATGATGCGTAACTCATTAATAAATGAAAATTTTGTATTAATTTTTTTTTTTTAAGTTGCTTGTGATAACAGTCAAAGATATACAATAAAAGATTGTTCTCATTCTTTACACTTAGTTTGTTATTTACATTTGGAAAGTGAAAATGTGTTCTGAAGTGTCCCGGTGTTATCGTGGAATTGCCCTTTTAGCAACCAAAACCTGAAACATATAATTGCAAACTATATACAAAGTAATATTTATGACTCCACCATGCTCGAAAGTATTTTCTTCTCTAAACCACATCTTGAGAGCGCTAAACTGCCCAAATCCAAAATCTTCCGGGGGCTGCGCCCCTTGGGTCCCCAGTAACCCCCCCCCCCCCCCCTCCCGCAATCAAACCTTTGGCACGCTGCTGGGTTGGTCACCTCGCTCCCTCTACTCGGCAAAAATGGTCGAAATGTGTATACAAGTTTCAGTTATTCTAAAAACTAGTTGACCAGAAATAAGCTAAAGGTTCTTTATTAGATTAGCTCGCACTGAGGCAGCGACGCGTCGCGTCGCGACGCGTCGCGACGTCGTTTTAATATATAACACTACAATCCTATACCTACGGTATCACACATTCTGCTGCCTTCACCATCCGAAATAAAAGAACACCCCCTTTCGTCCGTTTCTGGCTACGTCATTGCTTATAATTGTTATGGTACGAATTTGTTTTTTTTTCTCGACTTTTTCGACTTTGGTCCTCCGCCTATATGGTGTCAAGTCATTTGTTTTATGCATAATTTCAGGTCCAAATCAAAATCATGGTGAAACAACCCATAAAATTGGAAAAGGGATAGTACAGTTTGGGTTTAGAGGCTCTGATTTGTCATTGTTTGTGAAGTGTGACTTTTTACAATGCACGTGATTTTAAAGACAACATAATGTTTTTAAAATCGGTTCAGAAACAGTTGAAATGGATTCCAATTGGCAACTTTTATTCAACAAATGCCTTCACATTTTCGAATTATTGAGGACGCCATAAACGCTCTTTTAACGGCTGCCTTTTTTTAATAATGAAAACGGCCTTCTAACTCATTTCTTTCTACCATTTGAGAATAGTATGTTTATACGTGAATCTATTAATTTGGCATAACTTACAAGTTTCAATTACTAAGTTAGTTGACCAGAAATAAGCTAAAGACAACCCTATTACCTACGGTATTACAAATTCTGATGCCTTCACCATCCGAAAATAAAATAACACATCCGTTCACTTGGTTTCACTGGAAAAACCAGTAATATATAATAATTTTCATTGTCATGGTGATGATAAGCGTCGGCTCGTTTGCAAAGTACAATGCCCCCAGGCCCAATGCATTGTGTTTTTCCGAACGCGCCGACGACTCTGGATAATGATCGTCGAGACGAAAAACCTGTAATTTGTGTCTATTGGATCCCTTCTATTCAACCCATCAGCGATTTTTGCTAGTAGCTGGTTTTGTAAAGTCAAATTCAACTTAGTTATAGACAAGTATGATATTATCTGCATGTATGCCTTTGTCTCTCGATTAGAAAAATATATTTATATTTTAGACAATTATACTAACCTGCTAAAACAATGACTGATACGTTATAATTTTACACAAATTCCATGACCTACAAATGTGACATACCGAAAAGTGAAATAGCATATATCATTACACACTATTTGTTGTTGTTGTTGTTGTTGGTCCGATGTAAAACCTGACCCCATAACCATGACGCCAAGATTAATAACATCAATGGAATGATAATGAACAATATTACTTGGTATTCCCAAGTCTACCATAATCATTATGCCATTATGGTATAATTTGAAGATTTTGCTTTAAAAGCGGTGTACCTTAACAAAATAATAATTCTTGGACTTGTATATAATTTTATTTGAATTTTTGAATAACATCACAGCGACGTAATTAACGTCACTTTTTGATCAAGACAAACCACTTTTATTTCCCGCTTATATACCTTAAATAATTAACTTTGGGGGAAATCGCACTGTACACATGCCTATGTGAAAATTACAGGGTAATGGTTCCCGTATTTCGTTTTAGATTGAGTATTTTGTTTACAAATTTCAATTGATAGCGAGCTACTTAGCTAATAATTGCACTTATAACGTTAACTCCATTTTGATAGAAAGTGGACTAAGAATTATGCTCTTCATATAAACACGCAAATCTTGCAAACGATAATTATATAATAGTACTTAATTTATATTTTGTTTCAATATCATGATTAGTATTACGTTCCTTTTGTAATTAGTTATGTTTATGATTATGATATGATTATGATAATGCTACCGTGACAGGGGCCGCGGAACGGTTTTGAAAGTGGGGGGCTGACCACATTTTAATTGTTATAATAATGGTATTTTATACTTATGTATTTCTTTGTTTTTAAGCCAAACAAGTAGGGGGCTGCAGCCCCCCCCCCCCCCCCCCCCCGGTTTCGCGGCCCCTGCGTGAGAAACATATTATTGCTTTAGTACTCGCGCGTGACAAAATGACAAAATATTACAGGGATTAGCAACTTTGTTGGCATGTGCGAAGCCTGACAAAGGGGAACAAAGGGTTGGTAAATTAGTATTTGTATTTCTGTGATGCCCCACTGATGGGTGTGTGGACATTCCATGCTATATACATTAAATGTAATACTCCGAATAATGAGTGACAATGCAAGGTGCTATTGCTAACTCACTGCCATAACTTTGTACATAGTGGAAACGATCCCACAGATGCTTTTAGATCCCACAGATGCTTTTAGATGCTTTTAGATTCCAATCATACTAAAACGAAAGGGCCATTATAATATAAAATAATAGGTAAACCGAAACCTGTCCCGTGCTTATATAAAAGAATACAACGATTACTATGTGAAAACCGTTGGCCTATAACTTTCTAAGTACAGTCAGTTTTGTCGAGTTGACAATGTTGCTAAATTCATATCCTCTCTAATAATAATATCTATTATTTATATAGCGCCTATCACGATTGATAATCATCTCTAAGTGCTTTACAATTTTTATTATTACCCCGGTCATAGGATACAATTCAAACCAGCACACATTGTGTGCACCATCTCCACTCCCTGGGGAGTATTCCTTCCAAGCGCTCAGTGGGCTCAAGAAGATCGTTCACATAAAGGCTTCTCACCTCCTACCGGTACCCATTTATACACCTGGGTAGAGAGCAGCAATAGTGGATAAATTGTCTTGCTGAAGGTCAAACGCAGTGGGCAGGCTATTCACTGCCCTCACTTCGTTCTTGAGAGCAGACAAGGAAATCAATAAAAGTCATTGCGTCGTCACTTCGAGAAATTCTTTCTACTGCGGGTAGAAGGGGGGGGGGCATATGCACCCATGTCAGAATTAAAACAAGACCAAATCACGTGATTTTAATAACTTTTAACAAAAATGCCTTTTCCATAATTATTTATGATACTAGCAATGTTCGGAACTTTGGGCTAACATGCAGAATAAATGTCGGCAGCTCTGCTGTGACACATACTCATGCCAGGGGCGTCGATCCGTATTTGCGATTGGGGGGCGAAATTTGAAAAATGTTCCAGAGTGACCACTGAGAGAGCTCAAAGTCCCACATTGACATGCCCGAAAGTTTATTATGCGCTCATTGAAAGTGTCTTGATGGCTCGAAGACCAGACTTTGGGGGCACCCACGTTTGGGGACAATATTGGGGGTCCAGGGGGCGGTGCCCCCGGAAGCTTTTGGAATTAAGACATTTTCATTTCCTATCATGTGTGTAAAGATTGTATAAAATAGTGAACCTACTCGTAACGTATTTTTAAAGGGCATAGCGAGGAAAAGATTGAGCCTTGCATGAGATGGATCCACGTGATCCTGTATAGCCATCGATAGAGTCAAGGGCATTGAGCTCCCATGAAACTAAGCAAGGACGTCAACAACTTCTCAAAAGTGGAGGGGAGACATTGCGAGGAACAAGCGACCGAGCGGGGGAGGGTGTGGGAGGGGGTGTCCCCTCCCACAGTAGGGAGCTTTTGCATTTTTGGGCGTGAAATTGAGCGATTTGGTGCACACCTGAGACAGAAATTTCACGTAATATGAAGTATATACAAGTATGGAACCAAACATACATAATGACAAAGAGAGAGGGGAACAATCTCCTCCCACTTTCAAATGGAGGGGGCATGATATTCCAATTCGATTTGCGTTCAGCGCATATGGACCGAATTGACTGAAAGATACTGTATATTATTTCAGATTATTTCATTTTCTGTGACGGTGTGCTATAGATGAGGGTTTAATAAACACCTCATTTGAGGTGTGCGTTTGAGGAAATGACACTGCCCAACACATTTCGAATTGACTGAAAGATATTATATTTTAGATGTGACGGTGTGCTATATATAAGGGTTTAATAAACACCTCGTTTGAAACGATAACGTTCGCCCCCCCCCCCCCCCCCCAATATTTTCATTGGGGGGGGGGGGGGGGGCGACCGCCCCCCTGCCCCCCCCCCCCCCCCCCCAGGATCGACGCCCCTGACTCAATGCCTTCACAATCCGATAATATTGCTATCAATGAATGCGCATGCCCCCACTTCAATCTGCTGCGCCCCTATTTGTCAATAGTTCTGGCTACGTCACTGATTATGTAGTGCGAATTTGATCACCTGGAACTCGACTAGGAAAACCCATGCAGTAACGTATAACTAGAACTTGACTGGGGAAAACCCAGTAATGTATTAAAGGGATCTAGTAACTTTGTTGATAAGTGCAAAAGTTGATGCATGGTTAATAAGATGTGTATTGGTGTGATCTGATATGTCCATAAAGTAATGTGTGCAAATTTCAAGTTAATTGAATGTTATTTGGCCGAGAAATGAGCGAAAATTCAAAGTGATATTCACTAACTCATTGCAATTAATTTGTACACGGCTTAAAAGATCCCGTAGATAATTTAACATCCGAACACTTTAATCGTAAATATCTTTTGAACGAAATGGAAATTGGGAAAACCGAAAACCTGTTCCCATGCTTTTATTGTTAATACAAATACAACAAGGTATGAGGGAACCGCTAGAATTCCAATTGGAGTTTGAGGATTTGGACAATGTTACTATAATGTCCCTTTAACTAGAACTTGACTGGGAAAACCCAGTAATGTATAATACATTAATAACTCTTATATTGTCGTTCTAAATATGGCTTTTTTCTGATTACGTCATGGACTCCGGGTAATAGTAGATATATATGACCGTGGAGACGCAAACCCTGTCATTTTAGTTCGTTGGATTCCATTCGATCCGGTTCGATCCATCAGCAGTAGTTGTGCTAGTTGCTTGTGTTGCCCTAAGCTAGAGAAGTTCGACTCTTTTAGTAAGTATGAAATTAATAACTTTCTTAAAATCATTTTCTGTCATTTACATTATGTATATATTTGAATATGATGAAAAAGCGAGAAAATAAAATGTATTATGTCGATGGAATGACTATTTGTGTGCGTTTATATTTAAATGAAGGTATGTATGCCTCAAATATGAATACTAATCGCAGTGCACTTTCTAAAAGTATAACTTAAAGGTATCTAGTAACATTGTCCAAAACTTACTTGGAATTCTAGCGGTTCTCTCATACCTTCTTGCATTCGTATTAACACTAGAAGCTTGGGACATGCTTCGGTTTTAGAATTTCCCTTTCGTTAAAAAATATATTAACGATGGAAATGTTCAGATTTTAAACTATCCACTGGATAGTCATAACCGTGTACAAAGTCAGTGCAATGAGTTAGTGGATATCCCTTTGCATTTTTGCTCATTACTCAGTCATATAACATCCATTTAACGTGACATTTTCACACATTACCTAGTGGAAATATCAGATCACAACAATACAGATTATATCAACCATTCATCAACTTTTTGTCAACAAAGGTACTAGATGCACAACTTGAAAAATCGTAAATTCATACTTCC